>JAUZNJ010043191.1:0-33277 GCA_034780135.1 Jordanella pulchra | reverse complement strand
CCAGTTCAGTTTTTTGTGTTTCCTGAAAAATTGCAAAAAATGACTTAGGCAATTATTTTAAGAAGGTGACGATATTTTACCCATTAAAGTTGGTTATAAAAATGACCAGCAGTGCAAAGGTATGTAAGAGTGTTGACATGACTCGCACCCATGTTGTTGACCCTTAAATTATTATTATGAGTGAGTCAGCACTGAGCGTACTCTAATCTTTCTGATGATAATACTACATGTGAGTCCTGTTAGATAATTTGATAGATTTGTTTAGAAATTGTTGAATTATTTCTGTTACAAATTTAATTGTAATCATGGGCTGCTTCCTGGTCAATAATTCAAATCATTGTTTTTTGTTGATATTGTAGATTTAAAGTGTAATTAAAGATTACATTAGAAAAAGATGTTATATCACACATTTTTATATTTGATTCCCTAAAACTGAGATCGCTCTGATTGCTGCCTGCTGCTGCTAAGATGCTGACGGCTCCTACCTACTTTGCACAGCTTTAAACAAACCAAACTTACCCCTTTAAAGTTAAAATGTGGGCCTGAGGAATACATAACGTTCTGAAATAGAGGTACCAACGTGTTTGCGTGTTTGTGTAAATATGCATGTCTCATATGAATTATCAGTCTCTCCAGCAGCACTGGCCCTCCTTAATGGCTGTCCTCCGATACAGCGTATACTGTAATTTGCTTAAGGCTCGATTGTGTGTCTAAAGAAGTCAACAGTATGATTCCCAATCATCCCCCCCCCGAAAACAGGCTTCTTAGGATTGAGAGTGATGCTTTAACAGCGGTTCAATTCATCACTCTCAGTCCACCCAGCCTTATTTAAACACTTGTTCAGACCCACCGAGCACATACACAGCTCTTTGGCAATCCATAGGTTGCAATAAAATAATTACTGACATTTTGTTTACACAGTGTCTGTCCATCATTTGGGCATCATACAGTCTGAAAATAAAAAAAAAATATAGAAATATAGATACCAAATAAAACAAACTCTAGAATTATGAATCTAAAGCACAACTCCATAACATCATGTTAGCTTTTTTTGATAAAAATCTGATTTTCTGTCTCATGTATATCTGTTCCCCTATTCTTAGATTGATAATCTGACATGGAAAATGTAAAATAGTAAAAAGACTAAAGCAAAAACTAAGACCAGGGAGTCCAACAAAACTCTAAAAGAAAGGTCTGAGAAATGTCATAAAATGCTCTACAGGGCTGCTACGAACTGAAGCTCGCTTTTTCTTTATCTTTTTTTTCATCCAAGTAGACACAAGTCTAAAACATAACAAAAACAGTCACCATTACTTCTCTATGCCACTGGTTTCACAAAGCGCAGACCAAAGGCGGACAAAGGAGCTAGCAGGCGCCACATGGCAGGATTATGGACGTTTAAAACTCACAGAACTCATACCAGAAACTTTCATAAAAAATCATCTCCTTTTCCTTTACCATAAAAAAATCTCAATTCTTTGAGATGTTAATTTTTTAAGCTATTTAGAATCATAGGCATTTAATTGATATGTGTTGATCTGAGTCAAAAGCACCCACATTAAAACGGACCACTGGAGAAGTCTTTGCAAGAAATCAGATACAGAAACTTTGAGATTTTCTCATGACTCATTTCTTATTATAAGATGAGGGGAAAAAAAAATCTAAAGTTCTGCAAAGTACCGTTCAGAATGTCCTGACCAGGACACCCCAGACTGTGCTGCCATTTGTGGTCTAAATGTCCAGATTGTCATGGGTGCTGAAGTCTGCTTCCTTTGCAACTTTATTCCAGTGTCTGGTGGGCTGCATGTTATGGTACTTTAATCATTTATATTCTTTATTTTCATTCCTTCATTCAATCATTCATTCACAGGCTTGTAGAAACGAGCAGGGCTTCTCCTGCAGGCAGAGGAGAAAAAGGGACTCTGTTGCTTCAGGGGAACTGTGATCAGACGTTCTGGTTTAGACCTCAGAGCAAGATCACATGCCCCCCCCCTTTCAGCACATGGAAAGTTCAGTGTTAACCCCATTTGACATCAGAGCAAAGGAACAGCAAGATTTCAGGCAGGGATGGAAATTTCAGATAGTGCTTCTTTTTCATGTCTGTGTCGAAATAAGAAAAGAAAATCTTCAGGGGATCTCCATCATTCCTCATGCCTCTGAGCAGCACCTCTGCTGGTTTATCTTCACTTTGTGCTTGATCCCGTCATAAAGCTCAAAGTTGTAGTTTTCCAGCGTGGTAGAGGAGCGTGAGGAAAGTCCGCTGTATGAACACGTGCAATAAAGGAGCAGGCCGGCACAAACGGCTCCGAGCAGGACGCCCAACGAGCTCATCACAATGATGGTGAGGAGGATGGGGTCCAGCGTGTACAGCCAGGCGTTGTCCTTGTCCTTCTCCGATACCAAGGTCACAGAGGAGGGGTCCATATCGGAGGATGGGGTGGAGAAGGAGGATGGCCAACCTGAGAAGACAAAATCTGGAGACAAAAGAAGACGTTTAAGAAAAAGACTTGACTTGACTGTCACTGTATCCCTTTTGCACTTTGCCTTGCAAATTTATATAACCCTCTCAACATTTCTGTTTTTTTCACATTTAAAACTTAGAGCCTGATCAACGATAGGACGTATATATTTTTTTCAGGATGTGCAATAAATAGGCATATTTTGTATGATTTATAAAGATTACGGCACATATGCTAAGATGCAAAAACCAATTTGGTTGTGTCCATTAAAAGGAGCAGACGGGTGTCTTAGTAATAGTTTTGGAATGACTCTAAAAGAGAGATGAGGTTCAAACCACAGAGAAAGAGGGAGAAAAAATAATATGCATTCATTTTCATTTTGGTTTAATTGTATAGTGATTACCCCCCATTCCGCTGCACTAATATTTGTCTTGTGAACCGATTTTTGAGCTGCTAGTCTTCGCAGCTCCTCCAGAGCTACATTGGTTGCCATGCCTACTTCTTTGATTATTGTTGCGGTTGCTCAGCCTGTCAGTTTAGGGTTGATATCCAGGTTCCAGCTATGCTGTAAATCTTTTCTATTCAGTGAAGCTTCCGTAGGTTTGTTTTTTTTCTCTTCTTTAACTTCCCCATACATTTGTCCCTGACCTGTCTGCCGGTTTCCTTTGTTCTGTAATGTTTTCCAGTGAACCTCCTTAGCCTTCAGAGAACAGCTGAAACTAATCAGCACATTTGCAGATTTTCCGTAGTAATATGGTTGCCCCTGATTTTATTATGCAGTATCAGACTAAAGAGGAACTGAATATAAAGTACCTTTAACAGGAAAACTCTGCACTTTTTGCTATTCTATACACAGCATTCAAATAAAGTAAAGTTTACGGTTGTTATGTAATGACATCTAAACTAGTTTACACTCTATGAATACTTTTGTAAGACTTTGCAGCTTTACATATTTATATTTTTTTATTATACTTCTGCTAAATGTATGTTTAGGCTTTCCATCAGAGTCTGAACTGCTTTTTAAGGATGCAGAATGGTGCTTGTTTATATATGTGGTAAAACATTTATGCAAATGTTTCTTTTTAAGCACTTTATGATAAAACCCACTTAGAAAAAAATGATTCAGAAATGCAGTAAACAAACAAATTTTAGGAGACAATTCTCTATTCAGTAAATGTTCTGTAAATGTCTGAGGGCTTGAAAAATCAAGGAATAGTGGGAAATCTCTAAGCTGTGATTGTTACAGTCATGTTCTAATACTATGTAGGTCATCAACACATGAAAAGCAAAGACATTCAGAGAAATGTTTTGAACGCTCTGTAACATTGGTTTCACTTCAGTGCAAACTCTGTTGGACTACTGCCACAGGCTCATTTCTTGTGGAACTGCATGTATCAAGAAAAGCTGGAGGCATGCCTCTGCTTACAGATGTATTTCTACTGAAGTGTTTGGGTGAGACAGACAGTGTAGCCCCTGGCTGTGAGAGGAGAGGACCTTACCTCCATTGATGTGCTGCTTGTGATTGAAAGTCGGATCGTTTCCGAAATCTTTAGCCTTCTGATCTATTACAGAGACAGAAAGAAAAGTAGCATTAATCTCCGCTGTCCGTTGGCTTACTTGAGAGTTTAGATCATGGCCCGATAACATCAGTCCATCTAAAATGCTGTCAGCACACACCAGCTACATTTGTAGATGGAAATCTCTTGGTACGATCGGCTCAAACAGAAGGTGATCTTGTTTAAAGTTTTTTGAAGCGATCAAACAACAAATCTTCTCTAAAAACCAATTGCAGTCTGTGTTCAGGCAGTCGAAGGAAAAAAAATATCACCCAGCATTACTCCTCAGCCAGACTTTGTATATAAAGCAAGCCAGTTCCTTAAGGTGATTATCATCATAGAGATTTTTTATTTGCTCATAAGCAAAAAGAAAGAAGGGAAAAAAAAAACATATAATTGGTAAAAAAAAAAGACACATAACATTTTTTTTCATAGAAAAAATAGCACTTTATTACTATCACATTCACCACAATCAGTTTTGTTTTCATACTAAACCAGAGAAATTCAACAAGCTAAAATACAATTTTCAAATTTCTCAGAAAAAGGCTTTAAAGGCTCAGTTCATGTTCAGTTGGATTTCAGAAGAAAGTGGAGCAATATCTGGGCAGCTGATAATGATTTATTAGAAACCAAAAGCTCTTTATAACCAGCAACTGTAATAGACATTCAGGTGGTGAAAACTTAATTTAATGCAGAAAAAAATAGAGCCTCATTTCCTCAGTTATATAAGATCATTCATCCTTGAGACAAGTTTGACATCTTTGTATTATAGATTCAATAAACTGCAGCCTTCAAGTTTTTATCAAACTGAAAAGAGAGATTTAAACATTTAAATGACACCTGATGTCATATTTCTATGAAGGAAATATGAGTCAAACACCTCTATTGTATAACCTTGAAATTCATATATAAAGCTGCAGAAAAGAAAAAGCAAACCGCTGGATTAACCCAGACATACCTGTAGATATTCAGTCAGATTGGGAAAATTCATTTTCATTGCTTTTCTGAGTCATGCATCAATATTTTATGAAAGAAAAGTGCAAGATGGCAAAGTCAAACACAAATCAAAGACAACTGTAAACTCTTTTTTCACGTGAAAAACACAAGGATGTGCAAATACATTTTCTTTTGTGCTGGTGTGGTAATTACATATCCATTGTCAAATGGATCCTCAATATACAGAGCTAGTGAAAAGTTGGGATTATTTCATTAGGATCAGACATTTCACAGTAATTTGTGGTTTTAAGGATTTTAAGACTTTAATATGAGTATTAATTTTTGGTTATAGTTACCTTTTTTGCAAAATTTAGTCTGTTTCAATGGTCTGATTTCCTGGCACAGGCTTGACCTCTAAACTTACACAATTTCAAAATGGCTGAGATCAGAACTTAGTTGTTTTTTTCGCTTTGAAAGCAGTTTTGATACCTGTGGCATTTTCTTAATGTTCATGTTTTTTGAAGATTTGAAATGTCTTCCTGTAATATTATTCCATTCACTTTGTGACATGTACAGCACCTTTGTGGGAGTCAAAAGGAAGCTTTAAACCATATAGGATATTTGTCAGGCATGGTGGTGGCAACATCATGCGATGGGCTTGTCTTACTGTTTTATTTTAAACTGGTACATAGCTAAAACTGATTGGAGGAGAAAGGGGGAGGGGATTTGTGTGTTTTTTTGTTCTAATGCTTACAGTTTGATACCAATCTGACAGGCTGACAGAATAAACCTGGAAGTGAATTTGTTTGATCTGGATTAGAAGCAGATTTAGAAATACATCAAGCAGTTAGATTAGATTACACTTCCAAGTGTCAATACAAAGCTTTGACCTCAACCCTAGTGAATAGTGGCCCCCACGCTAGAATTTAAATCAACTTTATGAATTAGACTAAGAAAATAGGTTTAACATCAAACCAGGAAAAAAACATGTTTCAAGCTGATGGCTAACATGTGTTTTCAAGTATAAGTCAGGGATTTATGCATATTATATGTTTTCATAATCATTCAAACTGTTATTTCAATAATTATTCCACATACTTAAAATAATGATAAAAATAAAAGATTAAAAGCATAAAATTAGGACGACAATCATAAGCACGTTTGAACTACTGACATGAGCTAAATATAAACGACTGAGCTGAAAGAAACAACTCACTGCAAAATAGCAAAATCCAGCCAGTAACCAGTAATTATAACAGCAGGAAGAATATTTTACTACCAGTAACATAACTGTGCTGTGAAGTTAGGTTGGATGTACAGTATGAAGAGTGAGCCTAAACTGGATTAGCTCAACATTAGATTAATCGGTTTAGATCTTGTTCCAGAATTATATGTTTTCTTTAAACATTAAGAAATAAAACAAAAACATGCATGTGTTATTACCTTGGTGTTTTTTAAAATAACAATCTGGGCTGATTTTTAAAAATTCTTCACTATTGTTTGTACCTCAGTGTGTAAACTCACTCAGTAAACAAAACTGAAAAAGAAAATTGGGGAGAAAGGAGATAAATACCAGGATTTCAAATTTATCTGGTTTAGATGACATGATAACATGTCAAACAAAAAGAGTCAGTACCTGTTGATTATTCCTATGAACATGAAGGTATTCTATTCATCACTATCTTAAGGTTTTTAAGGAGAAAAAAAGGAAAAGTCTGATACCAAATAAAGCTTTCGATGACTCAAAGTGATGTTTTGAAAGTGAACTATATCAACTGTTGGCAAGGTGGAAGTGGAATCATGCCGAGGGCCTGTTTCACTGGTGGGGAGACAGGAGCATTTAGGAGTTCATAGCGCGATCAAGAAAGAAAAGACCCTTCAAATTCTTCAATTTACCTTGGATAAAAAATTAGACCATTCAAATTTGGGCATCAGTTATAGGTGCAACAAAACGAACTTAGTTAAGCTGACATATTATACCATTAAACTAAGAAAGGCTAGAAGCCCGCAGATTATTTAAGTAAATGAAAATATAATTATCCAAGTTATTTTTTTCATTATAGCTTCCCGAAATCTCTAAAAGCCCCCCCCCCCTTTACAGTTTCCCTTAGGTCTAGACTTCGGCTTCCTTTCATCTATAAAACCACAGTGGACCTCAACAAAACATGAATTCATGTACAGGGAGAAAGAACAAAAACACAATAAGACCAGTAAAACGGGGGCTTGGACAGACTTTAGATGACCATTGAACACCGTCTAATGATGCTGGCTTAAAGTCCTCAGGCTAGAATCCTGAGAAGAATTATCACATGGATCTGAAGGGGGATTAAAACTCCCTTTAGTCCCATTTTTTTCCTCTCTTCAATTAGTGAAGACAAAAAAAAAAAGGGGGGTCTTTTTAATTCAGACAGAGATGGGGATGGCTCTTTGCCACCATTGGTTGTTCGGGCTGAAGCCCAAAGACCTGTTAGAGTATTCGCTCTGATAATGTTTCTCCAGGAAAGAAAAGTGAAGGAGTAGGAATGAGAAGAAAAAATATATAGATGCCTTGGAAGATAGAAATGCTGACTGCAGGGTTTTGTGAATGCAATCGGATCCATTAACTAATTAGGAATATTAAAGGGCTTCAAAGTAGTCTGTGATGGAGGGAAGTGAGGCTGATTTAAAAGCTCACTGCAAAATGTTTTCCACATCTTTTAAAAAGTTTGATTCAGTGAGGATGAATGAAAATAGAAAAGTGCATGGGTAGCACAGCATAAATATGGTCATATATCATTCCTCAGTTTGAATTCGGACTCACATTGATTAGGTTATGGCACCGGGCTGCTGGAATGAGTCATATAATGTGTAAATCATGCACAAGTTGATTGAAATTGAAGAAAGAGGAGCTAGGGCGGCAGAGAATGGATATGCAAGCACAAAATAACCAAAATACTTGTTTACTGAAGCACAAATCTGCATTTGGTGAGATGCTGTCTGATGAAATAGGTCGATACAGAAAACAACTAATGCATAAAACAATGATTTAACTGACTGCTTTTAGGAGCTTGGTGGAAATCTAAATAATTTGCTTTTACAGGGCATATTGCTTTCTGTGATTTGCAGTCCTTGAAGTGCCTCACAAATATTTGTAACCCCCTTTGAACCATTAAATTACCACACAAATGAATGTATTTGATTAAAAGTTTATAGGACAGACGATTACAAAGCACCAATCAACTAAATTAAAAAAATATAATTATAAACACAAAAAAATAAATCTTAGTCCTATTTTCCTTTAGGTTGTAAATTATTGTTGGTCTATCATAAAATTAATCACTCAAATTTAATGTAATGTCCTAAAATGTCAAAAGACTTCTTTCATCTACTCCTGTGTTTAAAGCAACCTGGCCTCCATCTTCAATCCAATCCTCTAACCTGCCTTCCCGTTAGCCTCCCTCATGGAGTAAAAAGAGAAAATCTATCTTTAGAAAGTATGGACAGCTATCCTTTATTCCCTTTCTTTCATCTGCTTCCATCTCAGGGAGCATTTTGAAGAGGAAAAAGGGGACTCGCTTAATGGGCCCTTCTCCTCTGAGAGATTTTGCTCCCCTCCATCACTGCCTCTCATTTAATCTCTTGTGTTTTCTCTTTTTTGTATACTGGGAGGATTTGCAGTAAAAGAAGGTATCAGAATAGAAACAAAGAGGTTTTGATATAGAAAGGGATTTAAAAATGAAGAAAGTGATGTAGGATTGTAGCAGAAGATACAAGAGGGCTGGATGCTGATTGCAACTACGCACATTTTTAAACTGCCTTTTTTTTCCAGCTGAAACATTGTCAGAAAAATATTGATTTGCTTCATGATTTAGTGCTATCTACATCAAACAGTTGAATCCAAATAGCTTTAACTGTTAGAAGTGACATGAAATGAATAGAAATCAGGAAAAACTGGTTATCTTAGCATGCAGAGCTTAAAGGAGTCGATTTGTCCTAAAGAAAATTGTAGCCCCGGAAAAAATGAAAGTTCTATTAAATGTTTACAAGTATTTGAAAAGCATCATAGAAAACATTACAAATAAACCTTAGCTTGTAAAATTGAAAGAAAAGTGCTCACTCACAACATTGCAAATAGAGTTTAACAACTAATCATCAAGAAGGATTAAGCTTTTTTAGTAAAATTCATCTAAGAATTAATCAAAACTGTAAGATGTAAATTTTACACAATTTGGCAATCCAGATTAACAAATGTAAAAAAAATAAAATAAAACAAACAAAAAAAAACTGGTTGCTGATTGTTAAACCAACTATTGATTCAACTAGTCTCCTTGATTTCAAATCTTCTTAAAAATTCCAGTGGATCTGATTAAATGCATCTAAAGTTTAGCTGTTTGGGTTTTCTGAACTTTAGTTAAAGTCACTGCTTGCTTTTAAATACAATATTAGTTGAATAAAATCTGAGATGACAGTGATATTACTTAACCTGGGTATGTCTTTAAACTGTGGGAACAGTATAGACTAAAAGTAGTCAAGAGGTTTTCAGAAACATTGAAAAAGAAGCAAGCATTTGCTGTAAGTACTGGTTTGGTTCTGCGACAGCAGTCTTTTCCGTTCTTCATATGTCTAAATAAAGGAGGTGGGCGGGGGTCTTTTCTAACATAAAAAACTCTTTTAAACACCAGTAAGTTTGTTTAGATGTGACTTGTCTTCACTATCTATAGATTTCAATTAGAACGATAGATTTGAACTTAGATACAACTCAGTGCCCGAATTTTGCCGATGAACAAATACTGAAGCATGAATGTTTATATTGGATAAAACATGCTGATCCAACCAGGTTATCCCACTTCTGTACCTTTTCCAGATTACAGATATGTTGTTTTTTTTAATTTTTGAAAACGTCAGAAAAATAATTTAATCTGCATACATTTTTGGGATAATCTATATCAATACATATATTATATGAAAACTGTAGAAAAGATTGAATGTAGGAACTTTCTCCAAATCCTTAGGGATTTTCAAAATAGTGTCGATTTGAAAGAGACATGTAGGTTGGTGAGTATCTTTAAATAATAACAAGAAAAAATGCTCTTAATAATTAAACAAACACTTTAATTTCTAATTGACAAAAAATTCACTATTAAAACTTCTGATCATGACCTGTGTGATTGGTTAAAACACCTTGAGTGGCTGTAGAGCACAAAAAGCAGAATTTCTTTGTTTACTGAGATGTTTTTAAGAAGCTGGCTCTTAGAATTAAACCTTTAATGGACATCCAACCTACAACAGTCAGAGTTATTTTATCACAGCATGTTTGATCTCATTTCCAGAATTAAAACAGACCATCCAAAGTAGAATTTGAAATCCACAAAAACTGTTAGTTTGGTGAACATCATTGCACATAGAACAGAACGAAAGCATTCCTTCGCATTCAGATTATTTAGTTTCATTCATCCCGTCAAACGTATGAAGGACTTTGAGTTTAATTTGAAATGATAACCGGCTCCAGGCAACAGAAGGACATCGCCCTCATTCAGATTTGACACTAAAGCACTGCCTCAGCCTAAGGGGGGGGGGGGGGGGGGTGGAGGTAAAGGTTTTAAAGCACTATTTTATTAAAGGCATATCCAAAGTGGGATGGACAAAAAAAATAAAAATAAATAACATCAGGCTTAAAAGGTTTTAACGACTGTCCGTGCATTTGTCGCTTGGCATTTCTATTGCATGATTCATCTTCTTAAAGCTGCGTACCTGTCTCCCCTCTTTGTTGTTCGTTCCCTTTCTAACATTCCTAGATGCACAGGAAAACGATAAACTGCAGCTTCATTAAGACCCTAAGAAATACTAAAACCAAAAGCATCCTCCATACTTGTGTGTGAACCATTTAGAGAAACACTGACACTGTTAATTGCATATCCGTGCAAAGTCTTTCCAACAATTTGTTAGGTCATTCACGTGTGATTTTCTTCATCGACGATCCGATCAATCTTCAGGCTGGTTTACTGTACAATTAGCAACTACAAAGGACATCAAAAGTCATTATGTTGGAACATAATGGACATAAACATCCTTTCGGTCAGGACGTTCATGTTAGGCATCCGACCCGACACTCCATTTTCGAGAAGAGGTGCTGAAGCACTTTCGCCGTGAACACCTTCACTGCTGAACAGCACTGTTGATGCTGAGTTCCTTATTTAAAGGAGAGAATCAGACTCATTCAGCTCTTCATTTGACCATTTGATCCAGTTGGCACTACATGTCTCACTTTAGCCCAGTCAGTTCAGCAGCGGGTGCTGTAGCTGTCATCTTTCTCTAGTGTTATGATGAGCTTCGGCTCCTGGCTTGGATCCCTTCCTGGATAAAGGAGGCTCTGGTTGGTGCTGCACAACCTGTTACAGCTGGGGTTCTGACACTGGTAGTAGCTCTCTGAAGCTTCCTGATATGCCGGTTGGTTGTTGTGGAACATCACTGAGTGGTGATGATGGTGGTGGCCACTGTTGCTCTTCCTGCTCATCCAATGGTTGCGTTGGCAGCAGAGAATCATCGTCACAGTCACACCTATCAACAGCAAGAGCGTGCTGCCTCCCACCAACACATAGTACCAGTAGGCAGGGACCAGATGAACTTTCACTGCGGCTACAGTGGGCCTCATCCCAGATATGGCACCCCCTGGAGGGCAGGAGGAAACATTACTGGTTGGCTCAGTGAGTGAGGCAGGCATGCAGACTGCACTGAAGACTTAAAGGCTGAATATTGTCTGTTTATTTGGACATGGCAGCTCTGTCAAGCTTTTAATTTCTCTGCATGCTTACAGCAGGATGCAACCCTTACAATACATTATATCATATACAGCGGTGGAAACAAAATAATAGGACCCTCGCATTATTCTCTCTAAATATTTATCTGATTAATTCACAGTGAATAAACTAAAACAAGAGAGGAACAATTCATCCTTGTTACTAATATCTAACAGCATTCTGGAAGCGCATGCCAAGATGCAAAGAAATATGTATTATTCAACCAAATACTGGTTTTTGAAGCTTTTATTTCATAATTGAGTTGTTTTGTTTTCCATTGAAACCTTTTTTTGCCTTGTTTCCTTGATCAATTTATTTTTATTCACTAATAAATATGCAAAATAAAACTTGTATTTTTATCTAGTAAAATGTCAGTTGTGTTGTGGAAAACGGTCTGTTCACTTTACTGAAACACTGATCTGTAAAGAGCAAAATCATAAATACAACAATGAAAAAAAAAACTTTTTCTATACAAATCATGATTTGATCATTGGATCAAATCTGAAATGAAAATCACATTTATTTTTGGCACTTTTTCTTGAATGTAGGCACAGAAATCACACACTACATCAGTCTATGATAATCTATCTCCATATTAAAGTGGTCTTATTAGATAGTGCAGAACCAGTGTTGTTCAAACATAGATTTAAAAATCTGTCTTTTGCTTTATTTCCAAAACTAGATTCGAGACTGTCTGAAGCTTGTACAATATTCTTTTATGTTTGTTTACTATCTAATTTCTTTATCCTAATTTAAAAAAAAAAAAACTTTATTTATTTTTCTTTGGTGAGATCTTTTTAACAGGACAAAACCAAAAACTATTGAAGAAATAAATGAAAGAAAACTGAATAAAAATAAAAAACAAACCTAAAATGTTTAATTGGAGTCTGCTTGCACTGGTTCTGTCATTTGTTTTTTTCCATCTTCAAATAATCAGAGCAAAGAATGTATAATTTAAAAATACATAAATTGAGCACATTGACGCTTCAAATTTTTTAAATTTTTCCAGATGATGACATATAGTTTTTTTTTTATTTAAAAAAAATATACTTTAAATTGCTTCATCTGCCTTCCCTATTTAAAACAAACTAAAGAGCTTTTTGGTGCTAGTTAAAGACAGATTACTCATGCATATCCCTGCAAGCGACATAAATATGTGCAAGAGATGAGAGACAGACAGGCCTAAGAACAGTGTTGGTACAAAAAGGGAAAATCACTGCAGGTTTTTCACTGAACATCACATAACATCAGGCAGAAACACTCTTGGTTTTAAATTTCAGCTATATTCTCCAAGATCCACACAGTCAGTAACATTTTATTTTGAGTGATGCAAACCTCACAAACATCAGCTGCACAATTACACGCACAGGCCCATGCCATGCGCTCAACTTCAACCAGAGTATGCAAAGGATTGACTGTGAACCAGCTGCCTGACCTCAACAAAAGGTGGGGAATGTTAAGCACTTGATGGAGTTTTTTTTCTATTCTGAGGGGGTCAAGATCAACTGAATTTGAGCAGAGAGAGAGAACAAAATTGCAGGGTTGGGGGAAGGAAAAGAGAGAGGGTATTATTGGTGCAGAGAATGGAATGAAACAGAGAGGAGTTGGAAGAAAGTGAGACGGTAGAAGGGTGGGAGGGTAGTGCAGTGGAGAGAAAAAGCTAATCCTGCCATGATATCTTTAATCCTGCATTAAAGGGCTTGACTGAAACTTCAATACTCTTGTCAACTCACTGTGAGAGAAACCTGTTTTGAGAGAGAAGTTGATTTGGAGAGAAATAGAGAGAACTGAAGCCCATGAGCAGAAAAGAAATGAAAGAGAAGCAAGGCAGGCAACAACTAGCTGGGGAGAAGAAAGGGAAGGGAAATAACGAAAAGATGGAGCTGGATACAGAATCACAAGGAAACAGTGGATTTAATTTAGACTTTATTTGAAGATGTAGATGTGCTATTTAAGAGTTTAAATTAAATTTGATTATAAAGCTGATCTCTTTGATTCCTGGACACAAAGCCGTCCCTCTGGTGGACAAAGAGACAATACAAGGGTGTCAATACTTTTATTTAGACCAATCGCTCTACTTTCTATCCTCGCCTATCTGGTCATAAAATTTGGGTCATGACCAAAATAACAGGATTTCAGATCCAAAAGCCTAAAATGAACTGCTTCTGTGAGGTGTTAGTTTCAAATGTTCACTGGTCATCTTAGAAAGGAGAAGCTGCAGACCAGGAAATTATAACAAATTTCTGTGTTTATATTCGACCTGAACATGTCCTTAGAATCCAGTTTGAACAGGTTTCTATGATATCTTTCTTTCACACCTTCTGCAACCACACTTCAAAATTGTTATTTTTCTAAATATAATATCCAGATAAATACCATTTTTAAATTAGATTTTTTTTTTTTAACTCAGAATAAACTAAAATCCTGATACTGGTTGTTGTTTTTTGCTTGTAATTTTACGTCATCCAATTCAGTTTTCAAAATAGAAAATAGTTGCAGAGTTCTTGTTTAACTAACCAGACAAAATGTTTAACAAAGTTATTTTCAATAGTGACAAAAACTATTTACATCTCACTTCCCAACATAGAAACTGGAATCAATAAAAGAAACCGAGGCCTTTTATAGATTAACAATAATGGATGGGTCAGATTTTTAACAAGCATCTCAAGGGACCATGTAATCCTTCTTTCTGGCATTTAATCCCATTAAAATTATAATGCAGGACCTGTGCCACTGTTAAAAAGGGAGTCATATGATCACTGTCCAGGAATTAACTGTTTAAAAAGCCCAGTAAGGATTAAGTAAAATACTTGTGGCATGACTCAGCTGACTTGAGTTGTCTCTTGGCTTTTACTATTTTTGGTATGGCATCTGGATGTAGGAAACAGTTCTACTTAGACGGTTCAAATACCCTGAATTTGATCAAAAGAGAATGGATTTTTTTTTAACTTAGTGAACGAAATCATTCTGACACCATGTAAAACTTAAACAACTAATGCTCAGCTTTGACATTCTTGCGAGAGGGTTTAGATTAGTTTTAACAACCCGGTCAGCTCACTACACAACAGAACACACCAAGCCAGCAGATCAGGTCCAGAACCAAGGCTTTGAAAACAAGAAATCTGGGAGCATAATCTGCGTAAGCCTTTTATCTCCTCTCAGGCTGGGCTATTTGAGGATGAAGGAGCAACATAAAAAAGGAGAAAAAAGAAAAAAGGAAAGCTAGATGCTGATCAGCTCTGCATTTTATGCAGGTGAGATCAGGGACTTTTCAGGACTCGTCACAAAGCAGGGAGTTAAGGATAAAGAATGAGAGAAAACAGGATGAGAAAAGGAGGAAATTGATAAAATTAGGTGGACAGTATGAGAAAAAAGTAGTTCCTTTAGGACTAAAAGCTGCTACAGGAGCAAAAAAAGTTATCCATCCCATTAGATCTTACATTTCTCCACTTTTTCAAAGTGTAACCACTCTGCAACAGAAAATATACAGTCTGCGATACACTGATAATTATTTTGGATACATGACACAGCTTCACGTATTTCCCTCATCATTTCCACAACAACTGTGCATCACCAAGAGCATCAGTCTAACATGCAGGGACTCATGCAGAGGATCCATTCCATCAACCCTCATTATTTTGTACATATGCCGATCATATCATCACATAGAAGTGTTACAGTAAAATACCCACGACTCCCTTTAAAAATGTTAACCATTTCAGTTTTGGTAAATCAGTTGCAGCAATGATTGTATAAAAGTTCTTTTTAGATTTGATTCAAACTTTGTGGAAAACTAAACATGTCTTTGGATTTTGCTGAAACTCAGTCCTGAGAATCAGGTATAATTGTTAGTCCTCACAGCTGATGTTAATGATGAGTAAATGCCTGGCCTATAACAACACATTTAGCCATCTTAAAGCTTGTAGTATCATTTGTAAGTCTAACATAAGGGGGGGGGAAGGTATGTACAGTTTCAGGTTTAAAAAGGGATTAATAATTGTTAAATATTCCATGGATATGAAAAGGCAATAATGACAAGAGACCCACTTAAACAAACTTCTTACGATTAACAAAGTGTTCCTGTGGACGTTTCTTTTCCACGTCAGGTGAAAAAACCATGACGAGTAAAACCAGAACCTGGTCCTAGTTTTTTATATTTCTGTATTATTGGTGTTAAATACTGAAATATCTTTTACCTTATGATTCAAAAGATAGCATGCTGTACTATTGGCTCCCATGACTGAGACCTTGTCTGCATGTAAGAAGATATCTGGTGAAAATTAAACGTTTTTATGCAGTTATACCTTTCAGCCAGTCTTTAGGCACACATTACTCTTTGTAACATTAACTTGGATCTGACATGTAGCACAACCAAGGTTATGGTTGAAGTCTGCGAGTGTATATTAGATTGATTTTATTAATATTTACCCTTTTTGATCCAGAATTCTGGTAAACACAAATTAAACAGCTGATTTGGGGAATTAAGTGGAATTTACATTTTTTTAATGTTAAGCTACTGCAATACATCTCTCTGCGTTTTTTTTGTATTAGAAGCCTGGAGGAATACGTTTACAGATACTAAGGATGAACTAATATTGGCGACTGGTTTAATGACTTAAAAAACATCAAAACAAAGAAACAGTCTGTCACTGTTTTTATTTGGATTATAAATCCAGGTCGGTGAGAAAACCTCAACTTTCTTAATCAAAATTTAAACTTCAGGACTTTATTCATACAGGTTTCTCATAAAGAGTTTTCTGACCTCAAAATAAAGTATTTAACAAATTATTATTTGTCTTGCGACTAATGCCCTTTTAAATCACATAAAACAAACAACTATATATATATATTCTTTTATTTTTTTACACAAGTTGTGTATGAAAGTGCACCTGAAAGGCAGAAACATAATCAGGGGAGTCATATTGTTTAATTTATTTTTTCCCCTTGGCTTCTTTTTGAACCGGTCATTCATAAGGAATCCTTCATAAAACTACTAAAAGAGTGCTGACAGCTGCAGGCAACAACACATCAGTACTCAAAGCACACCACCTTGAAAAAAACTGAAATCTTTAAGAGCTCTTAGGAACTGAGTTGAGCTGTTGAGAATAATGAGATTCCCTACAGTTTAGAAATGTTACGCTGGGCCATAATAGTGCAACAGCCTTAGCATCAAGCAGGAAGCACAGACAGATTGTGAAAGGATGTACAAATGCACAAGAAGCAGGACTTACTGGGGATGCCAGAGGCTAAAGCAGGAAGAGGCTCTGGAAAGAGAAAGAAGGAAAAAGAAGAATGTTACCAGAAATGTTAAAAGTCATATTTAATTGTCTCTCATTTATGTACGTGTTTTTATTGTATGTGATTCATTGTTCATTTACATGGATTGTAAATCTCTAAATATATATTCTATGGAAGTCTAATATTACTTAGCCTTCTTTGGATGCAAATAGTTTTTTTTACAAAATGAAAAAAAAAAAATACATAAGATGCAAGGAGGGGGAAAACTGAAACCTCTCCTCATTGAACTCTTAAGATTTTTCTACCCTGATTGTTTAATAAACTGAGTTTTAGTGTCAGCAAACATGATAAGAAGACGGGAGGAAATGGATGAAGATGAGTCAAAAAGGTTACGGGACAGCGTAAAGGGAAAGGAAATGGAGGAGTTGGAAGTAAGGGTGGTCAAAAGGTCATGGGAACATGAACCTAAATATGCTGCTGTTCATCCACTGTTAGAAAACATTACATCTGCAATGCAAGAAGGAAAATTTCGAGGGATCCTTATTAAAATCAAGATAAGACGGCAAATGGTAACAGCCACAGATATCCTAGTTCTTAATAGATTTGAGAGTTTACACATATAGATATCATTTTGCATCATTTCAATCCTTGTTTCGGTCTTGAAAGTTTGCTCAGTCACAACAGTTTGAGTTTGAATAAAAAACAAGCCTAGTTCTGCTGTATGATGTTTGACACATTGGGGAGAAGCGTTTCAGGTGGTATTACAGGTGAATAAGAATGGAGACTATGAGGATCAGAAGGAACAAAAGGAAGGAAGAAACAGCAGGAAAGAATTTTACAGATATAATGAAACATTGATTAAAATCTATGCCCAAAGGTCGTTTGCTTCCTATATTCATTACTTATTTATATAAAGTATTTTCTTTTTAACACATGCAAATGTAAATTAGATTAGATAGTTTTTATTAACATTTATCCTTTTTCAATCCAATTCCAGGTAAACACAAAATCAAAGAGGTATTGCTATATGGGACTTACGTGCACATTGTTCCAGTTCAATGTTGTTGCTCATGTAGATGTTGTCTATCCTGATGTGGCCTCTAGTTGGGTGATCAAAAAACCCCTCAAAAACCACCTACACCAGGAAAATAAACACATAGACAATCTATAAGTTGTTTTACTATTATTATTTACAGCAAGGAACTATTAATGCTAAATACTCTGTGATATAACAACTACTGATGCACTAATCAAATGACAAAGGTTCAAAAATGTTCCCTTGATCTGCTGTGATTAAGCGTTGTTAAGGTAAAGCATGAAAACAAAGGAACTCTCACCAACTTCTGTGTGTAAACACAACACAAAACTGCATCTACTTTAAAATTGTTTTCAAATTTTTTTTATTAAAATTTGATAAAGGTTTAAAACAAATGTTTTTATTTATAATGGATAACATTATAGTTTAGCATTTTTTGTCGAATTTACTATTTAAAAATATTGCAATGTTTGAAACATGAAGGAATTGGCAGGTCAGACCTTAACTTAAACAAAGAGTCAGTCTTGGAAAGGACAAATATGATATTTGCTTTTTGAATGTGTATCAAGGAAAAACAGTCAGTTTTAAATGTTAAATGGTTTAAATTCTTACTCTTCCTGGCCAAGAAATACCCAGTTTCTGTATCTAAACTAGGCTATACTGTGGACTGTAGAAAACTTTGACGAACTGATACTGGATAATTATAGACGGACAGATAAGAGAAAATAACAATGACAGTTTTGGAATCAGTCTTATGCTTAGATCATGTGTAATACAGAAAAATGCTCCATAAAATAAAACTTAAAATGTACCTGGCAGCCCAATTTTTTGAACAGGATATTTATGTTTTTCAAAACTATCATAATAAATGATTTTTTAAATTTTTATTACTATTTTATTATAATTACTATTATAAGTTTAAAAGGCAGCTTTTTATTTGCCATGTACACCCACAAGTAATAATAATTAATAATTGTAAGATATTCTATTAGGATCATAAGTCATACACAAAACAGAGCGGTCAGAAATGGGTCCTACTCTGCACAATACAGTAGAGAAACAGTGAACTTATTTTTTTAAGAACTGTGAAGATGTTTACAATAATTTAGAGTTACTGTATGATCTTAAGACAGTGCAACATTTTAAATTATTAACCGACTGAAATGTATCACTTTTAATCTTACAATGTCAATATTTTGAATGATATGAAAATCCCACAAAAATGTAATAGATTCCTTCTCAATCATTAAATAGACATTATACATTTTTTATCCACGAAGATGTTCAGCATCCACCTACCTGATACTCTCTGGGACTTTGGGGAAGGTTAGTTCTACCCTCCCTCCAGTGCGGCCCCTGCTCGCCTTTTAGAGCCCATAAGAGCGTCTCCTCGTGGTCACTGTCCCTCAGCAAGACCCGGAGGCTCCCCTGTGCCTCCCCCTGAAGCTGGTAATAGAACAGAAGGCAGAGAGGACCACGATCCGGATCCACTTCTGGACTCAGAAGTCGCGCTTTCTTGCTCTCGGTGTGGGGGCCTGCATCCAGATGGAGGTAGTTCCCTGAAAAATCTGGTTGGATAGAAATAGATGAGACTGTGACACAAAGCAATGACCATGAAAAGTATTTGGTTTCAAACATTTTAGACAGATTTTAAGTGAATTGTAACTTCAATACCATTAAACATCAAATATTTAAAAGACTAAGAGATAGATCGGATCATTATCTCATTTTATGACAAAAATGTGAAACATTGTGCGTGCAGGTGGTGCAGTGGTTAGTGCGCACGACCCAAGTACGGAGGCCTTAGTCCTTGACGCGGGCGACCCAGGTTCGAATCCGGCTTGTGGTCCTTTCCCGCATGTCTCTCCCCCTCTCTCATACCCCCTTTCCTGTCAGCCTACTGTCAGAAAAACGAGCCACTAGTGCCGTAAAAAGCTCAAAAAAAAAAAAACAAAAATGTAAAACATAACAGCTGTGTATGGTTTGAAGTAACTAAAAAAGTACTTTCTGTCTACATCTTGAGAATAAAGATATATTTTAATATATCATCTATCATCATTTGTAAACAGGTATTTTTATATTAAATTCATGTGATAATGTAAATGTATTCTAATTCATCATTATATTGTTTTTAATGTTTTATTGAATTGAAACTGTCGGTTTCAATTTGCCCAAATATAGTTGGGATCTGCCCTTTATATGTAAAATAAACAAAATTATTTGTAAAATGTAATTAATTATCAAAAAGATTATTTTAGCGTTTTAATTCAAACATTTTTCTGCGCTGGCATAAATATGGTGCTTAAACTTTGGCATTTATTATGAAAATATAAAAGTTATATTTTTACCATATTTTCTTGTGAGCCTGCCATACATAGAAATGTTTCTAGCATAGTCATTCTGTTTGCCCTACTCTCATTTTCTTTCCCCAAAAATGCTGTTTTTCTTAATTAATTTAGCTCAATGTATGAAAACAGACTGCTACTGAAAAGAAAAGAGAACAAAGGAATGAAGGGTTCAAAAGAAAAAGGTTTCCATCCATCCATCCATCCATCCATCCATCCATCCATCCATCCATCCATCCATCCATCCATCCATCTCTCATAATTTCCAGAAACAGCAGCACTCTGTGCTCAATAAATAATGCATTAGATTTGAGGTAACTCAGCTCTTCACTGGGAGGCATTGAAAAAAGGAGGACCTAAATTACCATTGCTCATTAAATACACTTAGGGGAAAGTTGCAGTGTTTTTCTGTCGTTCCACGTTTGATCTTGGCTAACATACAAAGGGTAGGAATTAATTAAAAACTCTCCATGGGAGAAAATGGGGAGGGATGTAAAACTGGCTCTGGGGGAAGAAGAAAAACATCCTGCACTCTAGAACTATCTTTGTACATGTGTCCTGGTTCCACTTTCAGTCTGTTTATGTTTGTATCTTTGTTTGGGTTTTTGGGGTTTGTCCATCAATCGCTGTGCATAACCATGACTTGCACTAAGCTGTATATAAGAATGTATTTCTGCTGTAAGAGTCTCATATATTTTTGTACAAGCTAACTGTTTAACAAGACAAGATTAAAGACAAACAATGATTGAACTTTAAGGTGCTTTGGAGAAAAAGTCTCAGTTTTGCCAAAATCAATAGAACTTAAATGTAAACTCATTGTAATCCCAGCTTTCTGTTAAGCTTCTTGGAGTCTTTGGCTAAATTCAATCTATATTTCTCAATGAAAGGACACTTTATTCTTGAACTGGACATTGGGCTGAGGTAACTAATTCATCTACCAACCCCTACACCATAGTTCGGTGTGCTGTGGGTCATGTCGGCTGATGTTACTCTGACATGTTTTGCTTCAACTTAAAACAGTTTTGAAATGCAATGCTAATATCTATTCTTACTTTGCTGAATTAAAGAAACATATACATCTGCATGGCAACAAATGTTTTTGTAACTCCAAAAGCAGGTTTGCCGCTGTTTTTGCTATTTGTGTCATTTTCTTTCCAATTGCAGCATTTTGTTTGCTGCATTTTTTGTTTATATTTGTTTGATGTTAGGGTTTTCCCTCTATTTTTAATAATTACAGCATTTTTACAGTATTTTTTTCTATTGCATTTATTTGTTCTGCTTGCGTGTTTTAGAGTTTACACATGCATTTGTTGCAACTCCTTTCGTCGTTTACTAGCTGTTTATCATATTTTGGCCACAGTAGTCAGACGATACAATTGCAATGATATTGCATTTCAACACCACTTAAACCCAAGTGTGGTAATAGTGTGGTAAGTATTCTATAGTAAACAGGAGAATCATTTAACAGCTTCTGTAATGGTCAACCTTGATTTCTAACTGTTTAAAAAGATTACAGAGAAAAGCTGCCAATTTAATTTGGATGTAAAGTCATTTATTTAACACATGACTTCACCTGGTAGCCTAAGCAAATGGAACAAAGCTGTTTGTTTACAAAGAAAGGGTTAAATTAATCTTTCTTTTGCGCATTTTGATTAAATGACTCAATATTAAAACAGACCAACGTGTTAAAATCTAGAATCTTTTTCCCAGCATCGAGGTTATGGGTTTTCAACAGTGGGTAACCTCAACATACATTCACAACAATGGGAGCCTTCACTCTACAAATATAAACCAACGTTAGGAATTTCAGCACATTCAAAAGAAAAAAAAAACAACAACCACCTTTGAGCTCTGTGTTGGTTGTCTTTTCTATTTTAAATTCCCTTAAAAGGACTATTAATGGCAGGCGCTGCAGTTCTGATTTGCATACACAAGACAGCTTGCAGACGGGGTGCCAGGCTAATGTTGCTGTAGAACAAGACTTAATGTCATGTTACTGTCAAACATGGAGACAGGGGCGCTGCTAAGTCAATTTCACATCATCGCATAAACGTAGTAAGAAGAACACATAGCACAGACTAGAGAAAGAGGCTATCAGGCTTTGCCTTGTGTCACGGTTTAGGTTGTTTATGAAGAAGCTGCTCAGCCAACCATGAACCTGATGGTTTCAACAGATACAAGTAAAACCTTGCTACGTAGCAAGGTCATATGTGTGTGTATGTTTGAGGGAAATTAACCCGCAAACCTTGAATGTTTATCACACCGAGAGTCCGAGGGGGAAGTTATGGTGTGGATGGGTGTGTGAAGCCTTGAGTAGAAGCTTTGGAGCAAAGGCAGCACTTCTGTCAAACCTATCAACTGACTCATCTGACTGCTCTGGGCAATGTGTGTGCACCTTATAGATGTGTAAGCTTTATGATAAGTGTGATTGATAAAACAGTCTTAGTCATCATCCTACTCTCCTATTAAAGATGCACAGATGTGGAGAAAAGGCAAGTACCGCAGGAAAATGGAAGAGAGGTCAGCAAGGAGAGAAGGCAATTTGACTTACGGAGGGAGAGGGCTGGAGGTGGAAAATAGAGAGAAAATGCTAAAATTATACAAAGCAGTAAGAGTTGAAATGGAGGTGAAGAGCTTATAACAGAGGGATGAATTGAAGGAGGCATGGTGCCGTAAGGGGAACAAGAAAAAATGAGACGAGGAAGACTCAGAACAGAGAGAGTTTGTAAAGATATTAGTGGGAAATAAAATGTATGTCAGTTAAAGGGAGAAAAGGGAAAGACAAAGCTGCCAGATAACTATGAGGAACACAAATATACCTGCAACCGCTGCCGTATTAACTAAGTTTAGCTAATATCTGGTTAAAAAAAAAGCCTTTTTTCAGAGTTTCATTAATACTTTGTGGGATGGACATTCAAAGGGGCTGGATGATTTGTTGGTCTTTTTGGCCAGATAACGTCACACACTTGCAGAAGAGTTTTTTCAGCAGCATTTTCTCAATGCTAGTCTCCCATCTACCATAAGTAAAAATTAGCCATCTTAGACTGAGATCCTGTGACTGGGGAGCTCATGGTAATGTTGATGAAATCACATTCAAGCTATCAAAGATCTGTGATCTGGTGAATCAACGTTGTGGAAATATCCACTAGAAGAATCATAAACTGTGACCATAAAGGGTTGGAAATGATCAGAACCAATATTCAGGTGGGGTTTTCATGTGTATTAAATGCTGTACCGAAGGTAAGAACTCCAAGACGTGCCAGAATATATGCCCTTCCTCGTGATTCCAACAACACTGAACTAAACTGTTCACCCTTCAGCTTTTGTGGTTGTTGCACCAAATTCTGACCTTATCATCCAAACGCTGCAGCTAAAATTAAGACCCACCAGACCAGAAGAAATGTTACCAATCTTCCATATCGTACTCTTTAAACCTTAGAGACGATTGAGCAAAAAAGTCTGAACGGGAAAACGACACCAAGACTAACCAGTTTAGCATCAACTACCATTAAGTATAAAGAGATATATCCTCTAATCCCCAATTCAATTTCTCAGTTTGAAATTTAACAACTTAATGCAGTCATACTACTTAATGAGTCGCTTTCTTTTTTTAACAAGCAATAATGCACTTAAAAAAAAAAAAAGTGGTCAATAAGTGTATGAAGGACACAATTTAAAGTTACAACCAAAAATAACAAAAAGAGAGAAGCAGTTACGTATTGTATGAGGAAAGAGGGGGTAAATAATGAACTGTTAAAAACAACTCAGTAAACTAGGTTATAGAAAATGAAATTCTTAAATCCACCTTTTTTTCTGAACTTCAATTAAATGCACACTTCCAGCATATCAGAGAGAAATCCTTGCATCATGGTTGCTTCCAGTGGTTTCTTACAGCACTGTGATGTGTGGAAATTCTCCACCAGAAAAAAACACTTTGATGCTAATTAGCCCAAGAAAGCTTTGTTCTAAGAAAGGTTAAATTTTTGTTTAGAAACTGTCAGGATGAGAAATGTATTGAAATGAAGAACATTTGCAAACAGCTTGAAGAGTTTAATATATAAATGAGAATTTCAGTGTTATAAAATCACGATTCTTTATTAGGTTTTAAACCCGCAGAAGTTTTAAAAGATAGAAAGTTTACATTAGCTAAGGTCTACAAACATGTGTGTTATTAACCTCACTACAAAGTTAAACTTCTTTATATAATAATCGTCTGCTTTTGAGAAATAAAATCATGCAACGTGAACCCTGTATAATAATGAATGGAAATTTGTCATGTTTTGTGGTGAAAACAGTATTTAGTGTAAAGAACAGGGCTCCAGAGTGTATTCAATATGTTTAAGATGACGGAGCAGAGCTGAGTTTGTTCTGGTTTGAAGTAAAAGAGGAAAAAAACAGAACCAATAGGATTTGCTGCTGATTATAATACTTATTTTATATCTATGCCTTAAAACATTGACAGATACTGTAGTTGTCATGTGAGCGCTTTGAGTGACATAAGAAACATCACCGTTAAAAGCAGTGCATTCCTTCAATTTATCTAGAGTTTATATGTTATAATGATAACATTACAATCAGTTTGTTTTTTCTTCCTTTCAAATTTCCCACTTGTATCTCTAGAAAAGTGCTAGTTTAGGTGCATGTACAATAAATCATGTATTAGCATACATAACTCTTACACTGGCTACCTGAATCCCAAATCCCAAACACTAACGCCTCGGCGTATGTTTGAAACACATTTTGTTTTCAGCATCTAACATAAAAAAAAAAAAAAAAAAAAAAATCAAAACATTTTGCTAGAGAGTCAAAATAATCGAGTTCAGACTAAATAATATAGTCCGCACTCAATCAAATATAATTTTTTTATTTTTTACTTTCAAATAGGTTATTTTTAGAGCGTTAGCATTTCAGTTTTCTTAACTGCACTTTAAACTGGAGGTCAGCTGATATGTGTCTTAATACTAACATTGATTAACATTGAAACATTGATTAGAGAAGCTGTTTTCTTTCACACAGATTCATGAGCAACTGCAATTAAATAAAAGCTTAAATTGCTGTTAAACCTCAAACGTATGATAAGCGGAAGTCAGCTTCATAAATCCAAACATGCTTAATCCAGGCAATGATTGTGATGCTTTGCTTTTCACATTGAAATTCTTAAGAGTTCTGGCTGTCCTTACTGTCTGATCCCAGGGACAGGTCCTGCCGTGTCCCGTGAGGATTGTGTCCCGTTGAGCCTCCGGCTGTGTGCAGGGACCAGCTCACACCTGAGTGGGGATCAGCCGACCAGCCGCACAAATTCTGCTCAAAGTCACAGACGCCCGACAAAGACGGAGTCATGGCTGGGAGTTGAGAGAGAAAGACAGATCATGTATGAGATTAAAAACACAAGAGAAAGAAAAGAAATCCGATTTGGTATTTTGATGAAAAAAGAAAACAAAGGTGATGCCTCCTTTAAATGGATCTTGTAGGAAAGCAGGATTTAAAATAAAGAATATGGATGTCTGATGGTCCATCTAGGAGCCAAATTGACCATTTCCCTTGTTTTTGTATATCAGATTATCTAACAAAAGTTCAAAATAAAACTTCTTATTCCTAACTCCATTTTGACTTTGCTGAGAGATTCATTGTGTTTTCTCATATAAAAGAAGGATTTTCACAAATATAAAAGGAAAGATGAAGGATAAAATAAAATAAAAAATGTAAGCGCAAGAGAACATGTAAGGAAGTTATTCTATCAGGAAATAAAACACAATTGAAGAAGGCAATAAAGCAAAGAGTGAGTGACAAAAAAGAATAAAGGATCAGAAGGGAGATTGAAAGATGGAAAATTAGACGATTAGATATTCTACATAAACAACTACTGCTGTAGATAAACTCCAGGGAGTCTACTTGCTTGACAGTCAGTTGACCTATAGCTGTGAAATCATTTCCCAGTGTGAGTCAATGTGCGTGAGGAGGTTAAGATCCTCCGGTTATGTGAGCTTATTTTCCCCTCAAACGGAGCTTCCTATGGGACTCTGAATGTAACACACTTCAAAGCCCAGCGGCCCTGTGGTGCACGGTGACATCATGACTTTGACCTTAAGAGAGTAAGTGTGTTTTTATCTGCTTGAATGTTACACGGTTGGAAATAAATTCATATGTAAGAAATTTGCTTTTGTCCGTGCTGTGAATGTATGAGAAACATTTGTGTTTTTACCTGATCTCATTGCAGAAGTTGTTTGTTCCAGTCTGGGAGTGGTTGGGGTCACTGTATTGGGCAGAGTGGTGATTTCTGTCAGGAAATGATATAATTAAAATTATATTGATAGAATAACTCAAGGTTATAGGCATATGAATAAAAACAGAAGGAAAGATTGTCAAACCAAACGACCATAACTCTAAAAGTTGAGGTTTTAACTACCGGTTTTACATTGTTTATTTAGGTTTGCTATTTTTATGTTACTTTTTTTTTAGATCAAACAAATAAATGAGTAAATATGAAAAGTAATTTTCACAGGTTGACTCTATTTATTAAGGAAACAAAACTGATCCTTCCCCTATATAAAAGTATAGGGACAAAAATCATAGTTCACTGGCGAATCAAGCATAGTTTTGTTTAATTTCTCAAGCCAAAACCAGACTAGCTTACTGACAGACCGATGGAGTCAAAAAATCCCTTTTATAGAACCTGATGACAAGAACTAGACTAAAAGATACTAAAAGCAATACATCATGTACAGATCTGCAGAAACTCAACAACTGAGAAGAAAAAATTAACCCTTAAACTCAATGCAGCAGGACAATGATTCAAGCCCATCGACGAGTCCACTAACGATACAGTGCTAACGATAAAATAAAATATTTGAAGTGATTTGGTTAAAGTACAAGCTTAAATCCAACATGAAGTGTCAGCATAACCTTAAAGAACAGCTCCTTCCAGAAAACTCAGATGTGCCTTTATCAAAACGAATCTAAATATGGTGAAGGTTCCACCACTGAGATGTATCAGACTTCGTAGCAGTTATTGCAAATGCTGTTAAAGCTGCCAAATGTGGGACGACTCGTAATTAGTGACTAATTAGGGAGAACTTTTTTTTCTCTATTTATGTTTTTGACATAAAATCGGATTGGTTTGTATTTTTTATATTATTTGCTATGTTCCTTTGGCTGCTCTCTTATTCAGTTGTCGTCACACCAAGTCAAAACAACTGGCTCTGCTTTTTACGAAGGAGACCCTTTCTGACGCAACCAGGATCCAACGCGGGTCCTCCGCATTACAGGGAAAGACTTTAACCACCACAGAAAAAGAAAAAAAAAGAAAAATAAACCTCAGCTTTTCCATTAATAATTGAAAACATTCTTTTTTAAAATGCTTTTTGTTTTCACACAGTTAGTATTTTTCTGTTACTAAAACTAGTGCAGGAAAAAAATAAAAAAATAGAATAAGGGTGAAGTGTGCACAACCAGAACAGTAGTTCTGTCAGTGTGACTGTGAAATTTATCCTTTTCTGCTGTTAGTTAAAACTTCTAAAACTCCTCTGGATGCTTAAGCAACCTCCCCCAAACACAGATGAGCTTTACACTCATAGAGGAAGTTCGTATCACTGTATTGACGTAATGCAACTGCAGATTTTCTGGGTTCTGTGGCACAAACACCAGAAACCTCTCACCAAATTAGTCTCCGAAGCTGCTCCTAGTTTTTAATCCCTCCTTTCAACCCCTATAACTTTCTGCTGAGCACACCCAATCCGTCTCTGCTTCCAGTATATATGACTACTGTTCAGCTCTGCTTCACAAAGCTATCAACATCCCCCAAAAAATAGTTCCTTCTGCACATAAACACAAATTTTATGTAACACACACACACACACGCACACACACACACAGAAGGGAGGGTTTTTTCTTTTTTTCCCTCCATGCCATCACACTATAGAAGTGAAATCCTATCTAAGTGCTGTTTCTGTTTTACCACAGCTGCAATTTTCTTCTTCATAACTTCTTCTCTCACCATCCTTCTGCCACCACTCCATGAGTTATATTTTGATTTCCACTCTCTCCTTTGCTTTCATATGCCTACAAATCTCTTTCACTCCTCCTAAGATTGTGTTTCTTCTTTCCCTCTTTTCTGTGATCCTTTTTTTTTCCTTTGCAATGCACGCCTCAGTTTTTCTTTTTCTTTTTTCAAAGACCTGGATTGCTAGAGGATAGAAGAATAATGATCCACAGTAAACATTTTTCAAATAAAAAACTGTGAAATGTGTTTTTGCATTAGTGATCAGCTCTCTACGTGGGTAGGTAGTGATTACAACATCAAGTTCTTTTGTCTATATTCAAATGTTTAGAGATGGAAAGGTCTCCCCCTTCTTTGTATCAAAAATGAATAGAGCATAACCAAACAGACGCTCTCTAGTTTTTGAAGACCTTCTGTTGGATGTAAGTCTTTCTTTTGCCTCAAAGTCCCACAGAGCTTATATGTTTCAACAGTTAACAGACAATAACATTTTGTTTTTAGCTGTATCTCCACAGCAGGATGCTGGCACCACCTTTTATCATCATAAGGGTGGTGTATTCATGGCCTACCCCTTGTTCCCCTTACATAAAGGTAGGATTACTTTTATATTAGTGAGTGACTCACAGTTGTTCAACACAACTAGATTTACACCAGTGTCAAACTATTCTGTCTTTTATCAAACAGTGTATAGAAAAGATCTCTGTAAGATGTCCAAAGCCTTGTATATTTAAAAAAACTAAGTCTGATTTGAACTCATCAGAGTTCTTGCCGACCGGTGTCGGTGTCCTTTTCATGAATCTATTTGTTCACTTATGTTCTTCATAAAAGAATAAAAAAAAAACACACAACCTATAGACTTCTTAAGGCTTTGGGGTAATGAGGTAATGAACTTTATTTAGGGGTTCGCAAGTAAAGGGGGATGAAGATAATAGTACACCTTGCTTTTAAATGCTCTGTTTTCCTTTAACTTTTGACTTTAACTGTTGTAGATGTTCCTCTGGTTTGATACAAGTAAATTTAATAAAGGGTTCATTATTAGCTTGCTCCATATTTGATCGGATACTGAATGTATCAGTGTTGGAGCAGGTAAACTTAAAAAAATTCAGGGCACTATCTTTGTAGGACTGGAGTTTGCCATCCATCCATATCAGTGAAATAGAGTGAAATATGAGGCGTGACGTGTGAATGATTTTTGCAAGGCACTTTGTAATCTTATAAGTTTTAAGGAAAACCAGCCTTAAATCACACATGGTAAGAAACTCCTTTACTCTGAACAGATTTAGAGATTTCAAGAAAATACTTAGATATTGGCTTTTCTGATTTTCATTTATAAAGAAAATAATAAACAAGCTTAATTTTCCTTCCACTTTACAGTCATACATCAGTTTTTGGTTGTTTACTCACCTAAATTCCTAACAGGATTATTTAATGTGTAACATGAAAATGTTGAAAGAATATGAACGTTACTGCATAGGAAATAAAACAAAACAACACAATACTATAACGACAGGAAATGTATTTCAAAAATATTGAATGGTTCTTAGCTGCTGGCATGAAGCTGTTTTAATCTTACTTGCTCTAATTAGCCCGTCTATAGGAAACAGAAAGACTTGGGGGGGGGGGGGGGGGGGTAAGACACATGACCCATTTCACCTTGTAAAAGCATTTTCCTAATTAGTGACCACACACAGCTTCCGGAAGCTTCATCTATCTGGGTCCATCTTTCTTTCACCTGTCAAATCAAGTTTTGAACTCTGTCTTTCCTACCCGCCCCCTTTTACTTCCTCTGTTCCTCATTGGCTCCATCGTCTGTCAGCTCATGTGCTCTTTCTATCCATCAGCAGTCTATCTGTGCTAACTGAAGGTCAGCCTAGTTATTAAATAAGTTACAACATTCTCTATCATTACTGGAGGAGCAATTGTATTAATTTAGTTTTCTTACTATTTGCATTTTTATAATATGCCTTTTTCTATTCAAAATTATTGCAGAAGTTCAGTTATTGATGCACAAGAAATGTTCAAATTAAAACTAAGCCCACAGTAAACACTGACAGAATAGAAAGTGTCACAGGCCTATTGGCACATTGGAAAACTGCTGACTAAGCAGGAGGAAACGGAAACAAAAAGATCTGTTCAATCATGGAAAGAGCTCTGGTTGTAAATCTACCCATGTCCGACTTGTGGTGTACCAAGTGACTGTGTTTGTGGACATGATGGAGAATGTTTTTGTATTTCAGTGACTTGCAGCATGCCTTACTTAATGCATATGCAAACAGAGTTTCGTTATTAGCAGTAGACATTCTACAGCACCACATCTGACTAAAGTTAAGTGAGCAAATTAGGCCCCATTAGGGCACAAGACCAAAGACTAAAACACAGGTGTTTGTAAGTTTATGTTTAAAAAGAGTCTTTAAAAACTTGCAAATGTTCTTACATTTTTCAGGGTCCCACAAATTGACCTGCCAATAGAAACAGCTTCATAGCATCCTCTCCACAACAGCTTTTCTCAGTCTTCCATCTTATGGATTTTATTTGGTACAAACATTTATCTTACCTGAACCAGCAAAAAATGACTTTATATAAATCACAAAACCCACACAACGGGTTGAGCATTTTTGAAAAAAAAAAACTCCTTCAATTTAACACTGAAATCCACCAAACAACTCACACATAAATTGTTCTGATTGTGAACTCAATGTCTAAAAGATGTACAACATTTTCTACACTTATTGCTCTCCTGTCCTAACAAAGATGTAGCTGAAGTCATTGCAATAAAACCATCAGGCACAGGAGGAAGATAATATGCAGGATAGGCTGAAGAGGTTTAAAACAGAACTCATGAGTCTCAAAGATTTAGAGAGACTCTGTAAAGAAGAAGGTTTCCCTCTTTATGTTGGCCTTTTTTAAAAGACAGAGGGCTCAGTTTTTGGGAAAATTGGGGTAAAACAAACCAACAGTTTGCTGTAGGTGGCAACAAAACTGAAGAAATATTTATTTTTCTTTGGGGGATTTCCACCAGTGCATAAATGTACTTCTAGATTTGTCACAGTCAGTTAAAGCTGCTGCAATAAAGTATGAACTTAGGAGATTTTTAAGCATTTTACTGGGAAGAGATAGTAACATCAAATAACGAGCTCACCTTTTATCGGATTTAAAGCCTTCAACTAATATTCTTATCATATACTTAGTAGTTCTTTTAAAATAGTATACTTTTCCAAACTTGGAAACTTGAATATGCTTATAAAACCTTGTTCCACTTTTAATGGCACACAAAGCCAGAGCATTAGTTTTTTGAAACAGGAAACTTGGAAAATAGTGAAGACATTTAAAGCAATGGCACTACAGGGAGTAGAGCTGTTAAGTGTTACAGTATTAAATGAAAAGGGATGGTGGAAAACTTGAGTGTTTTTCTGGATGAAAATCCTGGTGGTAGTTTGAATAGCAAATCAGACAACTCCCCCAAAGAAAGTAGATCTGCAGGTTTGATTTATGTGTAACTGGAATTGTGAGACATAATCGCGACTCCTGCTTTGGTGGATGAGTGGTTGAGAAAATGATTTTTTTTCAAAGGCTAATTACCAAAGTACCTTATAGTACAACCAATGACAAACCAACGCTACATTAGACCACAAGATGCTGTATTCAGTTGCAAGCACAGTTTCTGTATCTGGACTGATAATAAGCTTGTAATATTAGTTCAAAAGGCAACAATAATGGAGTTTTAAGTGTAGCTAAAGGCAAAAAGGCATAAGTTTGACAGCAGAGACGTTGGGACACTATTTATGTCAGGAAACTATCGGCAGTGAATTGCTAATTAGCCCACAAAGTCTGTGATTGTAATTGTAGCCTTAAGTATCGGGAGATGAGAGTTGATAAAAACGAGGCTTCTGGCAATGAATGGCTAAGAACATCATCTAAGCTACAAAGGAAATGAGCTTGAGTTAAAAAATGGAGTAAAGTATGTTGTTAGGACTCCAGTGAAGAGAAAAACTGTTTTTTTAATAAGCATATAACCATCTAGAATTCTTCCAATATCTGCTAGAATTCTTCCAATATCACCAAAATGTTTTTATATTTAAGAGGGTTAAAAAGTATATCATCTTGAAACCCTGAAACATCTTTGAATACAAGACAAAACCTACAATATGAAACTTTTGCTTTTGATCCTAATTTTAGAAGCTAAAGGTTGAAAATAAATTCATTTTGCTTCAAGTGAAAAAGACAAAAACATAAAACAAGAATAAGTGTAAACTGAATTTAAACACTTTTTTGCCTATAAACAATAGAATATAATAAGCCTTTAATTCAACATATTATATTCCGTTCACATGTATCTCTGTAATGGAATATGGTGATGTGATTGTGAACTATTTCAATATCATCCTGAAATTTATACTCACTGTCTGACACATATTTGCTTACAACAGCCCGTCTGGTGATCTCTGGTGAGATCAGAGATGATCTTATATTTTTATCTGCATAACAGGCATTTTTGATGGACTGAAAAAAAAAAAGATCAAATGGTACACATCTTTAAATCCTTTGATTTTCTTTTTATCGTCGTGCAGTTCATGTATTTATTTTATGCTTTTTTTTTTTAAGCTGGAGATAAACTTCATTACCACTTCCTAAGGATCATAGTACCTGTTGTCTCTGGAAAGTGATGTTGGCAGTAGTTTATTCAGGAATACAAAGAAAGTTCAACACCAGGCCTTCTGATTGTATGGGGAAAAAAAGGCCTGACAAAAAGTCACAATGATTCATTATTATATTTCCTCTTCCAAACCAGGGAAAGTCCCATCAAAATAACAGTATGTAATGAGTTTTACAAGATATTAAAGAAATCATAGACGGTTACTGTTGGGATCCGGAGCCTGCCGCTCCATCTTCCATCCAGCAGAGTGCGTCGTGGGTCTCCTGGGCTGGAGCCCTCTG
>JAUZNJ010043180.1:0-33279 GCA_034780135.1 Jordanella pulchra | reverse complement strand
GAAAATTCAAGAATTTGCAACCAAGAAAATCTATTTCTGGGGGCCATACCTAAATATGTGGTTCTGGGCTTAGTACACCACAAGGCCTTTACTGGAAGGAGAGATTTATCACCCTTTCACTTCAGGCATATGAATTTAGAGTTTTTGGTGCTTTGCAGAGATGGAAAGCAGATCCCGGCTAAGGCTTTTCAACCCCAGTTCAACGGCGGGAACTCTGCGACGGAATTTTACAGCATCATTACCTCCACTGGTCGTTATTTGAAAGATCATCCGCTCGCCATCACCCGACAGGACTTTAATGAAGGATACACGCTTTTCGTTTTTAATCTCAATCCGGGAGGAGATATCGAAGCCCTATTGCCTCAGATTGTCTCACGGCAATCTGAGGCTGGAAATGCGCTTCAGAAAACCGCTGCCTCACACCACTACACTCGTCGTTTATGCCTGTTATGATTCTATACTGCAGATTGACTCAAAGAGACAGGTTTTGGTGGACTATTATTAAGTATGAATAATCATCAATTAAACTCCCTGCTCTACCATCTCCTGGGGGACGCGTTTGGAGGAGTCTGGGCCTGCGATCAACTTAGCCTGTTACCGCGCCGTCTTACAGGACCTCTTTACTTTATCGTTAATACCCACCCTTCACACATGCCAGGCGAACACTGGTTGGCTCTGACCCTGTATTCTACTTTTTTTTATTCTTACGGCTTCCAGCCTAATTTAGGCTTTTACCCTCCCAGCATTTTTTCATTTTTGAAAGAAAGGTCCTCGAAAATATTGTACCACGATCTGCAACTACAACATATTCTTTCTATTGTTTGTGGTCAGCATTGCGTATTCTACCTCTGCCATAGAGCATGCGGTCTTTCAATGAGCGAAGTGTTAGACTTGTATAATGATGATGTTTTAAAAAAATTATGCGATGGTTTCAAACTTTGTCAAAAAATATCAACGTTGTATTAAAAATCATACATTCAGCTCCTTTATTCAGGGCACGCATTTTTAAAAAAAGTTTAAAGATTGTTATAAATTGTGATGTTTTGCAGAAAAAATATTTTCAATAAATTTTCTTTATTGATAATCTATGAGCATACGGTGTTATTTTATCATCATAGATTATGGGGAAAAGGTAACCCAGGCGGGCGGATTTCTTCTTTTCTTACGCTTGGTCATTCTTTTTTCTTTGCTCGCTTCATCCTCCCTCCTTCCCGAGAAATGAGGAGAAAGAATAAAATTCTTCCTCCTCTTTACCGAGGGTGTCTCCTCTTCCTTTTCCTCCTCCTCCTCCTGTTTTTCTGTTTCGGTCTTGAGATGTTGGTATTGTTCGCACGCATGTGGGTTATTCGCGCACGATACCGGTATGTTTAATCGATCGATTCGTGCAGGTGGCGCAGTGGTTAGAGCACACGACCCATGTATGGAGGCCTTAGTCCTCGAAGCGGGCGATCCAGGTTCAAATCCGGCTTGTGGTCCTTTCCCGCATGTCTCTCCCCCTCTCTCATACCCCCTTGCCTGTCAGCCTACTGTCAGAAAAACGAGCCACTAGTGCCGTAAAAACTCAAAAAAAAAAAAAAATAGAATCTATCCCCAGCAGCTGGATCCAGGCATATATATCCAGATCATTACAAATCTTGGATGTAGTTGTGTAAATCACATCACCACTGAGCTGTTGTGTTGACTGGAATGATTAATCATTCCTGTTTGTGAAAATTCAATGGTTGAGTCTGGTTTTAGCAAATACCAGGAGAAAAGTGCAATAATGATGCATAAAGGGCTGTGGGCCTTTTCATTGCGAGCTACCCTGAAATAAAAATGATTCTATTCAAATCAGCCCAAAAAAACTGTTTTACCTGCACAAATCAAGTAGCACTGATCATTTTTATTGAATTCAGAGCTTAATGGGGGATAGTTGACCTCTGGATGACCTAAAAATAATCTAAAATAATCTGACATTTATTTCCTTTTATACAAATAAACATTTTTACTGCACAAGCCTGCACTAATGAAGCACTAACAACTCATTCTATTTGCTCAGTTTTTTTCATGTTCATGGGGTGTCAGCTTCACCCACATGAAGCTCCTTAAGTTTAATGATGCGGCCCATGGTGTAAACACTGTTTAGGGGGCTTGCGGAAATCCCCGCAGTCACCATTCCTGATCTAGATGCACAATAAGTACCTTAGTGATTTTATTGGTTGATCATACAATTGAGCTGACTGCAACAGTCAAAGAGAACAGCCAACATAATATATTTCTGCAGCTAAAGTATTGGTTGTTGTCATGGGGAATGTAGGTATCCATGGAGGACAGCTCAACATCAAAGTATTTCAGATGGCTGACAACTTAAGGAAGCTCTCTTACCAAAGGGACCTATAGACCTGCTCCCTACAGTTGCCTCTTTTGCATTTAACACCAATTACAGTCCTAGTTTGCAGCAGAAATCACTCTGGTGTTTTATCTTTTTGTTACCCAGTGCAGGTAAAAACAGGTTCTTAGTGTCTTAAATCTAACAATCCAAGCAGAACGTCCTGCAGAACTCGATGACAAACATTGGTTAATGGGATGTGCTGAAATGTTTGTATTTTCTTTCACTTCAGACAAACTGTCTGGAGAGAGGGTGAAGCAGGTGATGGAGCACATCTGGAAGTTCCAGGAGTTCTGTAACAGCATGACACGGCTGGAGACTGACAGCTATGAATATGCCTACCTAAAGGCCATTGTGTTGTTTAGCCCTGGTAAGGAACCGCTTTTTCTCTCTGAAACTTGTTTTAGATCGCCTGTAAGAAAAGGGAAAAAAACCCTAAACAAACAAGTTTCTTTCATATGGATCCCAGACGTTTTTTTTTTGTTTGTTTGTTTGTGTCAGATCACCCAGGTGTAGATAGCAGCGGCCAAGTTGAGAAGTTCCAAGAAAAAGCTCTCATGGAGCTACAAGATTATGTGCAAAAAACATATCCTGAAGACACATATAGGTAAGGGAATAATATAGCTATATAATAATTTTGTCATTAATGTTGAGAATAATTATATAATTATTATAAGAATAATAGGGAGTCAGCTGAAGAGAAAAGATAGATTAATCCCCAGCCATGTAATGAATGTATGCAGATGGTTGAAGTATTTAGTGCTAAACAATTAAAAATGAGACACTGACACATTTTTAAACAATGCTCCACCTTATCCTCTCAGATTAACTCGTATCCTGACCCGTCTGCCCGCCCTCCGTCTCATGAACTCAAGTATCACAGAAGAGCTCTTCTTCACTGGCTTGATAGGCAATGTCTCTATTGACAGCATCATTCCCTACATCCTCAAGATGGAGACAGCAGAGTATAACAGCCAGGATTCAGACTCCACGGATTGAAAACACATTGCAGAAATGTCAGCTAAATTTGAAAGTCTTATTTTCAGGTACGTTGTCTCTAGAGGGCTGTAGTTGAACTACAAATCCTTGCTTTCTAGCATTATTAAAGGAACTCCTGCTGGATTTAGCATAACGTGGCATTGGAAAACCTTGATGATGGGGAATGTTTTCTGCATTAGATGCTGCAAGTTGCTCTTAACCACAAGGAAAAAGAACAACCTTTCAGCTGTAACTGCTTCACTGTTATTTCTGCCTTGATGTTATCTTAACACTTCAGCCCCGTTTTTGAACAATTTGACTATTTTTAATATTATTTAAAGTTTAAATAAGCCTTAAATTCTCTAATGTTGATCAAATGCATGTTAACTGCGTGGTACTACCCTTTGATCCCAAAATGTCAAACAAAAAAAAAGGTGAAAAAAAGCATTTGATATTTCATTCTACTGTGAGCCCTGTCCTGATTGGTAGTGGAGACGTTTAAGGCTATGTTTACACAGCAGTGAAACGTGACCAAAATCTGATCTTTTTTCCTCATATAAAACTCGTATCCGAATTTTTCAAAGCAGTATGAACGGCCGAATTCCCATTTGTTCATGTCTCAAAAAAAATCAGATATAGCGACTTCCGTGTTTGGTACGAAATCAGACATGTGTCTCATCGTTTTTCAAAGCTCTACAGTCTGAACTGTCACTCTGCATTTGATCCCACTTGCAGATGGTTGTTGTTAATAGTTGTGTTGTTTTTTTGTTCTTGTTATCCTTCTTTGTTTATGATCGGGCCACAATACTGTTTGCTCGCATTGGTTGAATGAAAACACAGACACACCAGCATCCAATATTAAACTTTTTTTAGGGGAGCTTTTTTATTGAACACTTAAAGTTAAAGTCACACTCATCATTACTTTCGTAATCAGTGCGCTGCTGTGTGACATCTACATTCTCCTACTGTGCATTTGGGTGGCTGTTTAGATTGAAGTGTGATAGCGATCACATTCAATTAGTAGCACAAAAAACCGTGTCAAAAAGATCAGATGGCAAGAAAAAAAACTAGACCTGCTGTGTGAACAAAGCCTCTGGCCTCTTGCTAAAGTTGCAGACCTCTCTGAATGCCAAAAAATGTTAACATGTTTTTCAAATCAAAATTTATAGAAACATGCTTTGTATCTTTTTCCTAATTAATATTTATTTTTTTTCTTTATTGTTAATGCACTAGTACCTTGTTTAAATAATACAGACAAGGTAAATGTCAAACCGATGCTGTTAGTGTCAAATGTCAAACCTTGGAATTGTTGCATGTAATCTAAATTACAGATGTTTTATTCATTTTAGGCCAGTAAACACCTGGATTAGCCATGTTCGTACCTTTGGCCTATATTACAAAGCAGGATCAGTGGTCTATTAATGTAACTTCAATTCAAGGTTCCGTTTGAGTTTCTTCAGTAGCACAATGCTGGTTAACTTCTGACCCGGGTGTGTCACCATGGTAACACATACATAAAGTAAGACTGCGATATTAGAAGAACAGAAAAATCCTATATTATTACTGAATAATGAGAGTGACAATGATATCTGTGATAACCACATTTCCCCAGCTGAATTCTTATTCTCCATTATCATTGTGTTAGGAAAACAAATATTAGATTTATTTGTGTTTTCTTTGAGGTCAATACGTGTTTAAAGTGTCATATTTACTTCCAGTGGTTCATGTAATTTCTTTGCCAGTTTTGTGATTGGTCATCCAGCTCCATCTTTTATTAAAAACCAACCTTATATCCTGGGTGACCAACTTAGAGTTGATAACTGGCTTCATGCTAACACTAACAATTAGATTCTTTGAGAAGTTTTCTTAAAAAACTGGTTCTCTATAAGAAAATGTATTGACTCTGCTTTCTAGTAAACGGCTCGGGTCTGAGCACTGCTTTTAATTTGCTTTTGATTAAAAAAAAAATTCTTTTTAGTGTATCTGAATGTGCACACAAAACACCCAACAAAAAAACACGGGCTACTTTTATAATCTGTGCAATCACCTTCTCCACTTTATTTTCTTTTGGAAAATCGGTTACGCTTCATCCTTCTGTTCCATCAGTGTTACCACCTCGGTTTTAAACCTGTGTTTTCTGTCTTAAATCAATGTCAGATGTCTTTGAGAGAATTATTTAAAAGATTTGGGTTTAAAACTCATTTTAATGTGTAGCATTGCTATGCTGTGTCTGCATTGTTACTCAGTTGCACATTAATCAGCTTCTGTGGTGTACCACTGCATTTAGGCTGACTAAAACTGTATGTTGTGTATGTTTTTTTTTTGTTTTTTTTTTTAAAAAAACATTAATTTGTTTTGAACAAATTTGATGTTGCATACCAAGTGTACTTAAAGTCCTTTTGGGCACGTATCCCTGATTTAAAAAAAAAAAAAAGAAAAAAGCAGAGATTTTTTTGGGATGCCAGCCTCAAATACATTAATGTCTAGATGACAGCAGTGAGATATGCATTAGCTTACCCTCTTGTATATAGGTTTAAATAAACATCTACAGCAACATGAATGGTAACGTTGATGTAAATAAGCAAACCAGGTTTGTCTCATAAAATTAACATCAGTTATTATATTTTGGTTTTAAACTATAAAAGACTTTCTAAAGGCGCTGGTGTTAAATAACATGTTTGTTGTAATGAACATTAAAATGAGTGCATGTTGTTTTTAAAAAGGGTTTTATAATCCATGAGCCCTAATAAGGAGCATTGTTATCATTTTTTTATAGAACATTGCCATGCATGATGAAATTGCTTAAGCACATTTTAATAAATGCAGTATGTACTATGTTGATTTAAATGTTGTGGCTTTAAAATATTTACCATGAGCAGCTGGTGCTTCAAATCATCCTCTTGTGTGGTATCATTCGGTTAACATTTTATACTGTTTAACTTTCCTTTGGACTTTTCAATCAACTTTCTCTTCTTTGGAAATTTCTCCAGAATTTTTGACCGATGGTTACAGCCCTACATTTCTACCTCACTGATATGAATCAAATGTATTAATGACTGAACTCTTGTTTCTGCATTCCAGTCTTTGAGGCTAGCGTCTCTGAGGCAATGCATTTTTTTTTCAATTAAAATAAACAGCTTTTCATTTAGCAGGACTAATGTTTTTCATTCTCAAAATGAGATATGTTGTTTGTTCGTTTCATAAAGAAAAAAAGCTAAGATTTTTGTAATACTGCGTTTAAAAAATGGAAGGAAAGAAAATTATATTTTATTATTATTTGCCACTGATATTGATATTGACCACTTTTATTTTGGTAAAAGAAACTTTTCCAAGTTACAAGTATTTTTCTTTCTTGAATCGCTTGTCTTGAACCTCACATACATAAACAGTTGCCTTACTAATTTACATTGGTCATTGACTACTACTCCCTGCACACATTCTCAGTCTTTTAAAAGTCATACAAGACAAACAATCATGCACATACTTACTCCAAGGGGCAGTTTAGAAAAACCAAAGAGAGAAACCATGCATACACTGGAATAAGAAGAACCTTTATCAACATTGTAGCAGAAAAAAAAATTGGGGTGGAGCATGCAAACAAAAATGAGCCTGAGCTGGGATTCAACGACCTGCACGGCAAGAGTACGAACTGCCCCACTGTGCTGCACATATAAACCTCTTACGTACTAATGAATTGGAAGGTGGATTGATTTAATTTGGTGCTAGGTTAAAGCTGTATTTCAGTTTTAGGACTCTATTCTTTTAAGAGAAAACATTTTAAAAAGGAGAATTTAAACATTTTTTCTCATGTTTTATAAGAAGAATAAAAATCGATACCAAATAATTCAGCCATAATATCACCTTTATGAATGGTTCCAAAGGTATTTTGCTGATTTATATGAAAAAATCTTTTTCAGACAAACCATCTGAGCCAAAGCCTTGTGAACCAATGGAGAAAATGTTAGGATTTTTTTGTTAGCAAAGGACACAGTGAAGTGTTTTTTTTTTTCAAATTCAGTATTGTTTCAGTAATCCGTAATTATTGTCTTTATTTCTTTATTCAAATTCCTTGCCAAATTTTATCTTTTGTAAACCTTCCAACCTAAGGATGGGAGAAAAGACCAGTTGGTCCTTAGAGGTGAGTAGTAACCAGTTACATTTACTTGAGCAACATTTTAAAAAGGTTCTTTCAGAGGTATTTTTACTTTTCTGTACTTCTTACTTTTACTTGAGTAACTCAGAGATTTTACGTAACAAAGTATAAATACTACTTTTTTCTGTATCTGTACTGTATTCAAATGTATTTTTCTGATAACATTTACTCTCTACATTTACTAACAAATATCTGTAGTTTCTAAAAACTAGCTAATTGCTTATATTCATTTCATTACAACTGCAACAGTAAACTGAGAATAATGAGAACCTGTCGAGTTGGATCCCAGTTTATTTCTAGAAAAACACTAAAGTGACATGGGTGAAGACGGGGAAATTTTGCAAATGATGGACTAGAGTCTGAGACGCAAGACAATCTCTGTCCAACCTCCCTGTATTATGGCTCTAAAAATATTTAGCTGCTTGTGTGTGACATTATCCTTTCTGAGTTTTTAATTTAAAAGAAAATTAGACCTAATCTGTAAATGTTATGTTTTCTATATCAACACAGTTGGGAAAAGAGGATAATTAAACTATTTTTCTGGCTATAACCTTTTATGAATAGTTTTTTTTGTCATCTAAGGCAAAAACGTAGTTTTACTTAAGTAAATAGTAGCTGTACTTTTTTTAGTAAAGGAGCTCAGTCCGTACTTTTACTAGATTTCTTTTTTACACAGATACTTGTACTTTCACTTTGGTAAAGAATTTGAGTACTTTATACACCTCTGCCCTACTTTAATATAAGGACAGAATGATCTAAGTTATTCTGAGATCAATATATAGTGGCCAGTAGATATTGTCAATGGAAGTTACTCTGCCCTAACATATACAATTCTCAATTTAGTGATTGGTTTCAGAAGTATTGCGTTGAAAAAAGTGGATTTAAAAAGTGTTTCTTCTGCGTTACTCATGCTATGCATTCATTTAATTTCCCTTCGGGATAAATAAAGTATTTTTAAAATGAATTGGATTTATTTGTATTTTTTTTAGATATACTTTATCTTTTGAAATATTAGAACCAGCACTTAATATTTAATTGAATACATTTTTCTAAACATTATATCAGATGTTATGATCCAGTTATCACTCAAGTTCTTCACTCGCCTTTTTACCAAATATATATATATATATATATTTTAATATTTTCTTGGATGGCTGCTTTTTACTTTAACTTAAGTACAAGAATGTTGAAGTGGTATTACTTGATTACAATGTTGGGCTACTCTATCAACCTCTGTTGGTCCTCGACGTTATTCATTTAAGAATAACCTTATTTTCTTTAGACTAAAGGCAGTTTCTGAACGCGAATCCCACGTTTTGTCCCTCTTCGCCTCCCCTAGTAACGGAACGCTAATCACATGACCAGGTGGGGCTGCCGCCGCTACTGTTGGACTTGAGCTGTGAAAAAAATTCAAACTGTCAACAACACGTTGATTCTCGAATACATTTATGCTCACGGATAATCTCCCCCGTGGAGTAAAGGGTCAGTGTCTCTTTATTTTGTTGCTATTGAAGTTTTTCTTCATCGTGTCTCTATCTGCGCTGCAAGAAGAACAAAAGCAAAGAAAAGGCGATTAGCCCTGTTATGCTAACGATGTGTTGCTGCCTTTATATTAAAGGGACGTTAGACGCAACAACACAACAGACCTAAAAGGGTCATATTGATTGTTTTAAAAATGATATACGTACCAGTATAGCATATAAATTAGCACAAGTCAAAATATACTTGTATAGTGAGAGTTGAATATTTAAAGCGTACATCTGGGTGTAACGAGGAGACAAGCACCGTTAAGCTTATTAAAATATTTAGCACGTGGTGAAAACATTTATTTGCATGTTAGTACGTACAATATATTGTTTTTATATGTCACTTCGAATCGATTTAGTAACATTAAGACGAATGCATGTTAACTTGGACCCTTTAACTTCTGCTTGAGACTTAATAGAAAACCTGCAGAAAATGCAAAACACAAGAGATCAGCAACTTGGACAGTAAGAGGAGTTAGTAATGTTGGCTAACTGTAAGGATATTTATAAAAGTACCAATTGTTGAAAAAAATACGTCTTGTGTCATTTTTTCCAAACAGAAATTTTCTGCATTTGTGATCTGTTGGGTTTTTTTTAGTTTCAACTTAGGGGTTTTCTCTGTTGATTTTTTTTTTCTTTTTTCCCCTGCCTCAGGTGTTATGGAGCTAAGTGAAGGTGTATTGAACACACTGTGACATGTTGGTCCAAGCAGAATCATGGCTCCTAGTACCTCCTCCTAAACATCACAACCTCTTCCTGCCGTCATGGCCTCCAGCTATGCGCCACCTTTTGAGGGCACAGGTGAAGTAAAGGAAGGCTTTCTTTGCCCTCTGTGCCTGAAGGATCTTCAGTCTTTCTACCAACTCCAAGGCCACTATGAGGAGGAGCACTCAGGAGATGTTGGGCATGTTCGAGGACAGCTCAAGAGTATGTATACTGCACAGATGCACACTAGTATAAGATCCTCTTAATTAAATAATGTATATTTCTGGATCAGAACCAAACTGTGTGAGTGAATTGATCTGAATTTATTTGAGACTAGCTTGGTTTGATATAACTGTAGATGTTTGGGCCAGTTTGTCCAGTAAATTGCTTCAACCATTTCATTTGGTGCGCTATTAATAAATAAGATTAAATTCCATTTGATTATCATATAAACAAGTCTAAGTTTCAGCAAACACCTCTATACTTTGAATGTTTTTTTAGACCAGTCAATGCAATGACTGGTTTAATTGCACCTGCAGAAAATATTTTTTTGTAGGTGCCCAAGAGCTTTTTGAAACGCTAATCTTCACTCCAGAGCTCACAATATTACTCACAATATAAGTTGTGCTTTTTTAGTCTTCCTATTAATACTATTGATCATTTGGGTTTTATTCAAGCCTATCTTTACCATTATACCATACCAAATTTATAATGCAGTTTAAACACTCAGCAGAACCACAGTGCTATACACAAGCATAAAGCACAATCAATTATAAAGTTGCTTTATTTTTTTCTAACATCACTGCTTTTGTTTTCAGAATACTTTTCTTTTTCTCCTGAACCTTTTCTTTTTTAATGCAGTATTAAAATGTTAAAATAAAATGCATGTGGACGTAACGTTTTAGCCGTGATAAAAAAAAAAAAAAAAAAGCTCGTTCTTTATATTATTTTTTCAGGTTTGGTTCAGAAGGCAAAGAAAGCCAAAGACAAACTACTGAAGAGGGATGGAGAGGACCGGCCAGACACTGGCAGTTATGAGTCATTCTACTATGGTGGAGTCGACCCATATATGTGGGAGCCTCAGGAACTGGGTGAGAAGGGGGGGGGGATATTTCTTTAAGAAGCATCTGATAAAGAAAAGTTTATGTAGCTTTAAAAATGTAGTAGGGTTGCAAAATATTTTTTCTTCTCTCTCAACCCCACAGGAGCAACTAGAAGTCATCTGGACCTGTTTAAGAAACACCGAGCAGACCGCATCGATCATTATGTCATTGAAGTCAACAAGCTCATCATTAGACTGGAAAAGGTCTGCCCTCCCAAAGCTAAAGATATTGGAGATCTTTGATTTCATACCACAACCATTAACCGAAAAAAATGATGTTTCAGTTGACAGCATTTGACAGAACCAACTCAGATGCTGCTAAAATCAGAGGTTTGTTTACTTTTTTCCTCCAAAAAGCTGTCTGCTCTCTGTTTATATAAATAAATAAGAAATGTTCCTCCTCTTATGCAGCCATTGAGAAGTCTGTAGTGTCTTGGGTGAGTGACTCAGATGTCCCCTTCTGTCCTGATTGCGGAAACAAGTTCAACATCCGAAACCGACGGCACCATTGTCGTCTGTGTGGATCCATCATGTGCAGAAGATGCATGGACTTTGTCCCTCTACCATTGGCCCGTAAGTAACGAAACTCTGGAAATCTGAAGTCCTTTTTTTTTTTACATGTTTTGGTTCCTGTTTCTGCTCATTCATTGTCTTTGTATATTTAAACAGAGAAACTAATCAATGGGACTCGAGAGGCCCTGTGTGTGTCTGGAAGCCCCGGGCAGTCCCAGTCTCCACCAGCAGGGGGTGGTGGCGGTGGGATGGGCTCCAGACGGGGCAGCATCACCAGCTTGAGCAGCGTTGCCTCCATATTGGAAGAAAAGGATGACGAAAGGATCCGCTGCTGCCACCACTGCATGGACACGTTGCTGAAGAGACAGCAGAAGTTGGAAGAGAAGGATCATGTTCCAGATATAGTGAAACTTTATGAGGTGAGAATTACGCTCAGGCTGATTCTCTTTGATCTGCTGCATCCTTCCTCTCATCCACTATTTTCCTCATTTGGTTTCCTGCTCACTGTTCTGGTCTTACTGTCAGAGGCTGAGAATGTGTATGGAGAAGGTGGAGGAAAAGGCTCCAGAGTACATTCGAATGGCTGAATCCCTGAAGTAAGTCATTACAAAGTAATGATTGAAAAAAAAGATGGGGTTCACTTTTGAGATGACAATATTTACTACCTCATTTCATAGTGCCGGAGAAACCACATACAATCTGGACACTGCTGGCGGACTGAGGCTGGAAGTGCAGAAATACTATGAATTGATCGATGCTCTAAGGTACACATCATTAAACAAAGAGGTTCTCATAGCTGAAAAAACACATGGTTCAAATGACTTATTTTCTTGCCAGTAAGAAGATTTTAACTTTGGGGCTCAAAAATGACCCGCAGCCACACCCGAAGGTGCTCCAGCTACAGAAGATGATTCGCTACACAGCCACACTGTTTGTCCAGGTAAGACTTAGTAAAGACTGTTTAGAAACAAAAAGTAATGATTTCATATCCAAAGAATTTGTCACTATTCTGATCAAAAGTAAAAAAAAATTAAAAGACTGATACCTGGAGAAAATAAATCTATTGACAAAAGTAAATAAAAAAATGTTTTTGGTATTGACTCATCAGCTTTCATAGCAAAGGGGAGATCAAGTTAAATATTTATTGTTAATTTATTTGAGTATCTTTAATTATGATAGGTACATTTCTTCTTTCTAACAGGATGAAAATAGGTCTCTTTTTTTAAATGTTACTTATTTTAGGAGAGGCTACTGGGGCTCATGTCTTTACCCACCAGAGACAAATATGAAGAGCTAAAAGAAAAGAGGAAACAAGAACAAGAGAGGAGACTCCAGCAAGAGAGACAGGTAAGATTCTGCAGCTGCACCTCTGCTGCTTTACTTTTTGCTCGGATAACAAGCTGCTAAATGTAAAGATTTTCCCTGAACAGGTGGCGCAGGAGAACCGTAACAGGAGGCAGGAGTATGAGAAAAACCGTCAACCGGCTAACGGACAGCTGCCGCAGGCCCCCAGAGCCCCCCGCATGACTAAAGCCGGTGGCTGGCTGCCCTCTGCAGACTCTGTCAAAATTCGCACCGATCTGGAAGACCCCCTCCTGCAGCAGATTGAAAACATCCAGTCGTTCCTCCGTCAGGCACGTGAGGCCCAACGGACGGACGAGGTCGCCATGCTGGAGGAGAACTTGCGTCAGCTGCAGGATGAATACGACCAGCAACAGACTAGCATGGCCATAGCACTCTCCCAAAAACTGGCGCAGGAGGAGAGCTTGCAGCAAGGGGAGCTTCAGCGCCTGGAGGAGAGGGAGAGGGAGGGGAGGGATCAGTGGGGCTCAACCTATGTATCTACACAGCCATCACTCACCTGGGAGCAATCCCTGGATATCAGCCCAGCAGATCACCAGGTAGAGGAGGAGACGACGGCAGAGATCCTGAATCTGAATTCTGAGGTAAGTCCGTCACCTGTGAGGGCCCTCTCCTCTCTCACATCACAGGAGGATTCTCCTCCACGATTAAGAAGCTTAGGGGGGCACGTAACCCCCCCTAGTGGTGAAGGACAGAGCAGCACTTCCCTTAACCCATTCGAAGAGGAGGACTCGACTCCCATTGAGGATGATCCATCCAATCCTTTCCTTGAGGACATCAAGAAGGAACATCAGGAACTTTCCAATGGGAAGAAGGAATACAACCCCTTTGAGGAAGATCCAGATAGAGAAGAGGACAAACAGGTTGAGACCACCTTAAGCAACCCCTTTGAGGATGAAGACACAGACGCAGGAAACCCCTTCATGGGCGCTGCTGGGAACTCGCCCGAGGCCTCGACCAATCCCTTTGAAGGCGACGCAGATGATGAGGCTATGCCCGACGTCGACATGATTGAGGAAGAACTGCTGCTCCAGCAGATCGACAACATCAGGGCCTTCATCTTTGATGCCAAACACAGCGGGCGGCTCGACGAGGTTGAGGTCTTGTCGGAGAACCTCAAAGAGCTTCAGCACACTCTTCAGGAGCAGAAGAAAAAGAGACACTAACACACTTTGGCCCTGATCAACTGCTATTTACCAAGTTATCCAATGCTTACTCACTTTAGGAACGATCATCCCAGTTCAGAGGAGTTTGGATCAATTCCTTTCCATCAGAGACTACTTCAACGCGCTCCTAGATTTACAGGTCCTAGTCTGTCTCCTACCTTTCTAGATCATTTATCCTTGTATAATGTTTCATAGAGATGAGATCCAACCCATCCATAAATGTAAAGCACATGTATGAAGTTTTAACAATCCAATAGAAAGATGAACAATGAAAGATGGAAAAATATTATTTTGGAGGATACGAGTTGGTTCAGCAGCTGAAGCTGTGAACAAAGTTCAAATGGTTCTCAGCTCTGTGGATAAGTGCACAACTGTGTTTGTGGATCTCCAAGTCAACGTTTACACAGAACTAAACCATGTTGATCCAATTGGGACAAGAACAGTGCTGTTTTAGGTTGGCAACTGTAAGCAGGTCCTAAAACTAACTGCTTGTTGATGCAACACTTGTAATCCTATTAGTCTCTTGTAGGAACTAATGGTGCATTTCACATAAGTCATTTTTTTAGTGTGCACTTGTCATTCTAATCAAATCTGCAGTTTCATTATTATTTCCCATACTAATCTAAATTGTGTCCTGTATAAAAGATTCCACTGAAGGACTTAATCAAATTAGTTTCCACTTATTAAAACTGCTTAAATGGTTTGATCTTAAAGCAAAACTCCTTCATGACTTCACCAAAAGCAAACATTTATGTGCTTCTCTACAGGTTGAGGTGTCTGTTTTGATGAGGCCCTGTGTAGCTGTTAAATGTTGAGCTCGTAGCTGGTTTTGTCTTCCTATTACCTGTGTCTGCTCATGGTGCGCGTTTGCTCTCTTTGGACCTTTAATCCAGAGTTCACCTGAACAGTTCACTCAACACTCAGTCTGTATGTGCTTAACACTATTTGAGTGGCTACACCATAGGCTGCTTTGATAGGAGTAGGAAGTTGAAAAGTCCTGACACTTGTCTAGAGATGTGATCAAAGGAAATTTATGACACAGATGTACGCTAACACTATATGGATGCCAGCAGTATTATGATCCAGCTCTGCTATGTTTGTCGCAACTTGATTTTGTTGTTCTTCCTGTCAGATGTTTCATTTTCTTATATTTTATTTGCTAAACCCTGAAAAGTGCAGATCATAAATATGTGGCACGAAATATTTTTGTGTTGTTGTGAATTCTTTACATGTACGGATGGTAGCCGTTCAGTTTAATTTAGAAATTATTGCAACATCTCTGCATTTAAAAAAAGGAACTGCACAATGACTCATGGGCATCACTTTAATAACTAGCAGGTTCCTTCAGTACAAATAAAATTGATCTGTATCAACATTTTGTGATGTTTCCTGTTCTTTTGTGCAACAACGATGTGAGCTAACTGAATCGCAGTTAATTAGTATATTATTGAGCTTCTATTCTTGTGATCAATCAGTCAAACTCTGTTAACTCTTATATAGTCATACTCGAGCTTGATGCACATGCTGATGCATCGGTGTTGCTGGACTTATCACTACTTTGAATAAATCCTCTTTTCAGCACAGAAAAAAAATTGTTGATCCACTAAAGTAGTAAAGTGCGACTGAAGGGAGATGTTTTACTGTCTCTGGTATTTGGACCGTTGCAGCAGGACTCATGCAGCTTTTGTATGTTTCAAGGCTGCTGACATATGAACAAGATTGAGAAAATAAAACTGCATCTGAGTGCTAATTCAGCTGTATGTTTATCTGAAGTTTGGCAGTGAAACCAGCCACCACAGAAGGCTTAGTCCAAGCTTATGTCCTCTAACATTGTCTTTATCAGTTTTACATTTAATTTGTATATGTAATAAAAAAAAAAAACAACCTCAGAATATAGTTGAATTATTGAAGGTTAGATGGATTTCAGTTTAATATATACAAATATTGTCCATATTGATACAAGTCAGAAGTCAAGCAGATTATGTGTCGGTGTAATCCTTCTGCTTTTAGCTTGTGCTGGACCTTTCATATAGTCATCACAACAAAAACAGGCAGAATAATATCTTGAGATGATAGCTTCTCATTCCTGTGACTCTGCCATCTTGGCGCGATATTTGCCTGTCATCTCCCTCGGTAGCGGTGTGGTGCCGGGACATGGCACTTGGCCCTCCACCTCACAGATGCACTCCCTCAGACAGTACTTCTTTGGGCCAAAGTTGGCAGGGTTGGATGCCTGCATCTTGGCTTGAGCTTCAGCTTGCAGCACTTCTCTGCAGAGAGAAGAAAGCGGACGGTTTCAATATGAGGTTAAATCTGGATCAAGATGAATATTATCTAATCTTTATGTTTTCTGGCATTTATAGCAAAATGTTAAGATGATGATACTTTTTTTAAACATTTTTTTCCTCAATGCATATGTCACTGTGTATATTCAGAGCACTGCTCTACAAAAAAACCCCAACATTTTAAAACAGTTACTTACATTAGATAACATTAAATACACTACTTACTGTTACTCATAAAATCAACAGGGAAATACTGTAACAACAGCATAATTGATTTTTAAACTGTTTTTTCAGTTTGCAAATACAAAAAAATTTGAGATACATTTCATATAATGAAATGTATTCCTTATCCAACAATGCCTCATTTTCCTTGGCAAGGCTGAATGACTCCTATTCATCACTGTTTGTCACAGTTTTAGTTGTTTGCACTGTTCTTATCCATATGAGTAGGGCTGAGTGGTTAATTGATTTTGTTGATGAAGTTTTTTGGTTTATGAAGATTCAATTTTTGGTAAAACACGATTTTTTTTCTCCACCAAATCACCCCTTGAACTTCTGTTGCTTCCAAGTGATTTATTATCACTTCTTGTTTTTAGATTTGAACTCCTAAATGATAAACTACCTCTCTGTCCAACACTACCAGATGCACACATTTAGTTTGTTATTTTTTCAAGGTTTGTTGCAAAAACATGAATGTTTTATAGCATTTTTCACAGCTTGAATTTTATTGTTCTTTAAATGAAGGGGATGATTAAAATAAAAGCCAGTTTTTAGATTAGATTTTTAAGCCATATCGCCCAGCCCTATCAGTGAATAATTGAAATTAACATATCTGACTATTTGCGTAGCAAGTTCTCTGGTATCATTGATAAAAAAGTATCCTTTTGTAAACAGAGGATACGATATTTCCACACTTTAAAATCTTTTCAGTATAACATGTTACAGCAGTAAAATGTAAATTTTAAGGTCATTTTGCTTCTCTTTAACCTTACTTTTCCTCAATGAGCAAACCCTTAAAGTAATCAAACAATAAAATACTTACTCTGATTTCCCCAGAATCTTCTTAACATGTTGTGAAATTTGCTTATAGTCCTTCCCCTCCACGTCCACCAGTACTTGTTCACCATCATCTACACAGAGGCAGAGTTGACCCAACATCTAAACCAACCCTTAGCCTTTCCATATGTGAGACTACCACACAAAAATAGATACACACCCAGGTAAAACTTCAAAAAGGGCGACGGTGTCATGTTTTTGAACATCATTATTTGTACCCAAGGATTCTTGTACTGAATCTGTGGGATGTTGAAAAAGACAAACTTCCTGGAGGAAAACAGAAGAAAGAACAGCTTCACAGTATGCACGGACTCAGATCAATGCAAATTGTAATCCTTAACCTGGATTACACTACATTTTTTATTCATATAGTGTATTTTTTTATGCTAAGCCGTTAGCTCTGACCTTGCCCCATCGCTGAGTTCTCCGTGTGTGTTGTAATTCACAGTCATGATCTTCACCCGGTTTTTAAAGATGATGTTACCCTTCTGGAGATACTCCAACGTCCTTCTAATCGGATACCTTCCTTTCATAGGCATTTTTAGTTATCTAATACAAAAATAATATATATATATATATATTACTGGAAATCCAGCAAGCGCACATACACGGTATGTGACGCGGTTTGATGACGTATTTTTACCACTAGCGCACGCTGGCGCAGGCTAATGGGACTTGTAGTTTTATTAGTAGTCTTTTAGAGAGTTTTGTGATGAATTTGTTGATAAAGCATTAGATATTGTAATCAAGTAAGTGGGTGGAAAAAAAGAAAAGATAAAAAGGTTGCTACATCCAAAAAAATGCCACTTTTATCGCTCGCATAGCTTCTCCAACACATCTGGATCTAACTTAACTCTTTCTGAATGTCATTTAACTCAGCGGCAGCCTAGCAACAACCAACATTAGTTCTAGGTGTGTTGCAGAAAAGCTGCATCTAAAAGTTGAAGGATGGCAGCTATGAGGTCTGAACCTAGTACTCCTGCAGTATTATATAAAGCTTTGTGGTTGTTGTTTTTTTGTTTTTATGTTTAGCTGGGGTATTTAATGTCTGCATGCAGAGGGAAGATTGCCTTCAAGCAATGATAAAATTGAACAGGCTTCTCACAAAGTATCCAATCAGACAATCAAATGACCAACATCCAAAGATCTGTTTCCTAGTCATGATGTCATGGCAACAACCCAAAAAAGGAATTTAATAGCAACGTGAATTTGTAAATCCAACGTATGGTAAAATTGTGTTCTTACAATTACACTCCCTCTACTACATACATACACAGATTGTATTTCAATCTAACTTCTTTTCTACACAGCCATGACACATATTTAAAAATTAATTAAGCTAAAATGGATTTTCAACAATATGGGCACCGTCACATACACAATAAGTCGAATAATAAAGACATATTACCTTTTTCTCATAATCAATGAGGAAAGTTGATCCACACCTTTTTGTGACACCATCATCAAGATTTTTAAAACCCCAGTTAAGGTATAACTAGAATAAAGTATAGTTCTATATAGTGCTCTATGTAGGGGTTAGGTGAGGCGTTCGGACACGGCTTATTTCTCACCACTCTGGTGTCTATCTGATACATTGTGTAATTAACAAGTGTCCAATCTAAGTTTGATGCAGCTTCTAATGAACCTGGTTACAAACATTGGTCCATTATTAAGCCCGTTCCTAGGAAGAAAAAACCTGCTTCAGGCCTTGGATCTCTTTAAGCTGCACAGTCTCAGCAAACTTTTGGTCATTTAACCTTAAAGCATTTGTCAGTCAGGATGAATATTCCTATCCCAAATTATGCTCTGCTTCAACTGTTTTAAAATTTAAGGGGGATTAAATAAAACATTAGAACTTATACATCATAGCATTATAGTATGAGTAGGAAGAACTATAAACCCACATGCCTATTATATTAAACATCCCAATTACTTTAGGTTTTAGCAAGTTTTTATTATAAATGCTAAAAAATATTTCTAACATTAATCAGGCAGTCTGAATTCAGATAGAACTCAGAGAGTGAGAGGAAATTGACACTGAGTGGAAGAAGACAGCTTTATTAAACACATATGAAACTACATGAAGTAATTTATTTGACATTTCTGAACTATACTTTCAGCGAAACTTTTTTATTGAGTTGCTCAGTCCGTTAATCTTCATGTAGCCATGTGACAAACTATGAAAACTGGGTGAAGTTCATGTGAAGTAATACATTAACTGGCTTCTGTAGAATGAATGTAAATATGGAGACCTGCTAACTTCGATTGTATTAGTATGTAAAACTTTTGAAAGATATCCTGTTTTAAAAGTAACATGTTTTTATCCTCTTCAAAATACACAATGTTTATATACCGTTGATGTATACAACAATTGAAACTAAATTATTTCAATAATTTTCTTTAGAGCAGTCCAAAATGACTTCACAGACTCAACACCTATGGAACATACTTAGAGAAATATTGAATATAATCTTACTTTCTACATAATAAAAAAATGTCAACATTTTACAAGGACTGATGCACATCAGGATAAAATTTTCTTTAAAGAAAAGCAAAACACAGAACAAACACATGTAACTCATACAATATATAGGATGTAATGTAAAAGCTGCGGTCATCCAGCAGGTCCCAGTACTACAGTCTTCTCTCTGCTTTAAGTGTAGGAGATGTCTTTGGTTACTACTGTCTTGATTAGGATTGGACCTGACTTTCGCCTCTCGTGTTTTGCTGTCACAAAGAGAATAAATATTTAGATCAGAAACTCATGTAAGACTTTCCCAAAGTTATATGAGAGTTAGGGTTGCGTTATTTTTTAAATGAAAGTAAGGTGATCAGGTAAGGGACAAAAATAAAAAGACTGACATGACTGTGTCTTTTAAGAGATCAGATAGAAAAGTACAGTAAGGTTCAGGACACGCGGCCAAACTTACGTTTTTCGGCTAAGCGCACGTTGAGGGCAGTCTTTTGTCCAAGTCTGGCAATGAAAAAGCAGAAAGATAAGCTCTGAGCGTTTGTAGACATAGTTGTATATCTAAAACAGAACTGTAACCAGGTTCTAAGATCGTTTATGTTTAAACGTTCTCAGAATATAAACGATATGTTACTTGGTTGCACTCTGGCCACAAGAGGGCAGCCTTGTGTAAATGTTGAGTCTGGAAATACTTTAAGTAAAGATTCAACAACTTTACTTGTATCTAACATCAGATTTAATGATTCACCATTTTGAATAAAGAACCTAAAATATAATGTCTGACATTAATGTGTTATTATGAGTAAATAATACTTCCTCGAGATAAAGAACCAAGCAACAACAAACTGATCCTTATTGACCAAGTTCTGTGCAGAAACAAACAACAACAACAACAAAAAAAACCCATCTCCAGCTCTACATAACAGATAGATGATTTGTTAGGAGTATAAGTGAAGATGTGTTTAGCAGCTCTTACCTTCCCTCCTCTCCTTCCACCAGTTTCTTATATGTGGATATTTCAATGTCCAGGGCCAACTTGGTATTCATCAGTTCCTGATAATCCCTGATCTGTTTAGCCATGAGGTGTTTGGCATCCATCAATGCTTTCTCCAGCTCCTTGATATGTTCGTTAGCATTCATTACAGCTTTATTTCCATTTTCTTCCATCTCAGAAATATTGTGCTCAATTGTGGAATGCTGTAAAAAAAACTTATATAAATTGGTGTTTTTCATACCTTTGTTTAAAAAAATAATTGGGATGCAAGATCTCCTGATGAGTGAAGAACATTTCCAGCAGGATCTTTCAGAATTTAATCCTGCTTATATTTCAATTTCAGCTCTTTTCACTTGCAGTCAACAACCAGCTCTGTAGATCCTTTCATGTGCTTTTTTAAGATGAAAATAAATGAATAAAGTTTCTGTGTCTTTATTATTGAGTTGAGCTGACAGCTCTAAAGGACATAACTTGGTTTTTGTCTTCTTGAATTTGTTGTTTTCACCTTTTATTTAACACCAAGAACAATTCTCCCACTGACCTGTGCTGTTACTGCATTAATCTCACTCTTGAGGCGACTGATCATCCGTTGGTACTCAGCTATTTCCCCCTTGGTAGAAAGCAGCTCAGCGTCATACTGGTTCGCCTGTGCTGCCATCACGTCAAACTGGTCCCGGTTGGTTAGAAATTGGAGAAGAGTAAGTAGTAATTATCACAACCCTTTTATTGTGAAAAAAAAATCTAGAAAATGTAATAAGCCAAACCAGTTTTAAAGCTTTATTTTTACCCTTGAAGCAGAAAATACAGTGACTACATGCAGGAACAGTAAAACCCTCCCTGACCCTCAGTGTCTCTCTTTCTAGGTTTTCTTTGCACATATCAATAGATAGTAGAACAAAAGTATTTTTTTTTTCCTATCACCGTTCCCATTAAGTTGTAACGTATTGCTTTGAAAAGAGATGTGTGTGAATTCTACATTATTTGAATGGTATGTTTTCATCTGTTCCACTTTGAGGAATAAGTCAAACAATCTGCATATTTCTAACCACAGAGAAATAAACCACAGTGCAATATCAATGAAAACATCCCAAACAATATGACTAACTAAAAAAAAAAAAAAAAACATGCATAAATTTGGTTTATTCAAAAGAGCTGGTCAGGGCTGCCACTAACTGTGATGGACTTTGTTAAAAACAAATATTTCCTAACTTGGGATATATTCTCCAGTGAATACATGTACTCATGTTACTTTTTCTCTTCTAATGTTTAACACATGTATTACATAGGCTATTACATAAATGGAATACAGGAATATTTTTTGCTCACCTTTGTCTTGTACCAGTTTTCTGTTTCTTCTCGGCTGCGGGCAGCGATTTCCTCATACTGTGCCTTAACATCAGATATAATTTGATCCATGTTCAGGTTGCGAGAGTTGTCCATTTCCACCACCACAGAGGTTTCCTTCAAGCTGCCCTGTAGCTCTTTCAGCTCCTTTTTATTAAAACACAAACAACAACAAAAAAAGATCAAAATAAGAGTAAACATAAAAATCTAAGAAAAATCAAAAACTTAACACATGAATAGGATTTGCTTTATTAAAAAAGAGGGGTTACACACAGCATCATGAACAGCTTTGAGGAAGTTTAGCTCTTCATTAAGAGATGACAATTGGGTTTCCAAATCCACCGTAGAGATGTATACTATATCCACTTCCTAAAAAACACAAAAAAACACTTTTAAGTTTATTTTCAACTTTTCTAGGTGAATTCTTTCAAATGTTTGGTATGTATTGAATTATAATAATAATTATCATGGTTTTAAAGCAAAGGTTTTCTTTGCGCATGGTCTTCACCTTTTTTTTCTCAACAAAGAGATTCTCTGCTTCATTCCTTTTGCTGACCTCTTCTTCATGCCTGAAATAATCCCAAGTATTGTGTTATTCATGCACTGTGCACCAAGTAATGAATATTCAAGAAAACAAACACTGACTTTGATTTGTAACTTTTAAATTGATTAATTAAAGCATTCTTCTCCATTTCCAATTGGCCTTTCTGGTTCAGAGCGAGATCCAGCTGTTTCTGCAGGTTGGTGATGTATTGTCTGAACATGGGCTCAGCATCAGTGGAAGCTGTAGTCTGTTCCTGGAGCAGCTTCCATTTGGTTTCCAGCATTTTGTTCTGTTGCTCCAGCAGTTGGACCTTGAAAAGAAACACCAAGCAGATTCATCAAATCAAGTAGATTCCGTCCTCCCAACAGTACAACCTGCCAAGATAAGCTTGGATTCTTTTCCTGTGTTGTTTGTAATAGTTTCATTTGTTTTAAGTTTTCAAATGAATCAATCCTTAAATATGGGCAGGTTTGGTGATTAAAAGACAAAACTGCTGCTTACTATAATGGCAATTTCTTTTTTTTTTTCATAGAGCAACTTGGCTCACCATTTTCTTAGAGGGCGAGACAAGCGCTCAGGGGAAAATATCTGTCAGTTGGACAAGAGAGATTTCTTTTATAGTTTGTTTAAACAAATCTAGGGAATATTTTAAAGAACTGGATCCTGTATACCTGTATCCGACTTTTTTTTTTTACCAGGGACGTATTTTGCAGGATACTCTCACCTGTTTGATGTATGATGCAAAGCGGTTATTCAGACCCTTGATCTGATCCTTCTCCTGGGTTCGCAGAGACTTGATCGCTGGATCGATGTCAACCTTCACAGGATCAAGGAGGCTCTTGTTTATGGTGACAGGTGCAATGGAGACCACATTATTAGTGGTGCTGGCTTTGAGCATTGGGTAGGATCCAATGGACCTGCTGCTGAAGCCTTCTGAGAAGCTATAACGCCCAGTTCGTTTGTTCTGCTTGATCCTTAGACTCATGTTGACTGAAGATCTTTGGGTTGGAGATTGCGATGAGTTCAGGTGAAGCTGGAGCTCTCTTGTACATGTTTATCTGTTTTCACAACTTTATAAGGCAAAGGGATGGGTGTGTTGCTGTTGTGAAGTTATATGAATGCCGATTAACCAGTCTGACATCTGCCTCTTTTCCTTCTCCCACCTACCCTGCTGTAAATATGTTTCCTTCCAATTGTTTCTCTGGAATCTAATCTTGTTCAGCAGCTCCGTCTTTGGCATCTTCTTTCCATTCTAGGTGTATTTTGAATGCAAGAACAGGGTGTGTTAAGATTTACAACGATAAGAAACTATGAGAGGCTATGATAAAAATATTTTACAGTTTTTTATGAACTACAGAAGAGGTACACAGCAAACTATAAAAAAAGCACACTAAGAACTTTTTAATAAGAGCATCTTTGATATTTTGTTTCTGACTTCACTTTAATCAAATGCTGTTATGGATCAATGAAAAAAAATATGCACACTCAGATTATCTTTTAGATACACTTTCCAGTCTTGTTGTCTTACTGTTTTGTATCAGAAAAAGTGAAGCGTTAAAAAAATTAAAAGTATTTGGGAACCACCCTGGATAAAATCTAACAAAACCAAAAGGCATTCTGACATCTGGCATAATACTGTTTTCATACTTTTACATGACTTATTTATTGTTTTTTTTCTTTGCTTCAGAAAAAGCATAATAGTTGTTGAATTCACTTGTCACCCAGTGACGCCATAAATGTTGTGATAATATATTTATTACCCACCCTGATAGTGGTGGTAAGTATGTTATTTGCTCAGTTATTATTGTTTATGAACATATGTGTGAATCAAGCTCACATCATGGCCAAACAGATAATTCTGCACCCCCCCCCCCCCCATATATATATATATATGTTTATTATTATTAACATATTTCAGTTTAACACTCTTGACTAAAAACAAGTGAAACTCAACTAAAACTAAGCTACTATGTAGAAAGAAGAAGAAAAAAAACATAACCAATGAGATGATGCAATGATATCACAGTTTTAAGATGGATTTCATGTTTGAGAACTTAAGTTTATCTTTAAGTATTTAGAATGTGATCAAATTAACTTTTGGCTAATTTAGAGCAATTGGAATGTTTTCAAACCAATTCACAATGCAAATCCATGAGGTAAATAAAACATTATTCTGCCACTTAATGTTTTATTAAATGATTTGCTTAATCAGACATGAATAACCTTTAGTTAAGTGATTCTTAATCTTCTTTGAGTGAACTAGCAGTTAGCAGAAACTAGGATTCCACTTAAAGACTTTTGGCCATAATTTGGTTATCAAAGCATATGAAATATCACAGACGTTAAGGTTATATCAGTGTTTAATCCCTTAGAGAGAAAAAAACTTTTTTTTGCTTTAAAACATGCTACTGTAACATGACGTAACATATGATCCATCTTGTTAACTTTGTCTTTACTCAACAGTAAAAACACATGGAATGATCAAAATCATCATAAGGCATATGATTACTTTAGCTTTAAACTCTGTCCCTAACTCCTGGTGCCAGACCTGCAAACCTTTGTGATCACTTTGAAGCCTAGTATGTCAGGCTTACAGCAGATATGTCCCAAGGATCACACACTGCTGCAAGCAACTATTGAAAGAAATCCCCTAACAGATAAATAGAATTAACTTGGGTATAGTTTGACATCAGTACACATTATAATCTGATGATGATCAGAGTTTGACACGATGGCAAACGCAACTGCAAGAGAAAAGCAAAGAAGCAGAGCAGAGGCCTATTTTCACTCTTGAGGAGCTGCAGAAACAACAGCTATGACAGAGGAATCTGTTCTGGGCAACTCCTGGGAAGCCCTTTTGAAAGAAGGTATGCCAAGTCTTGTTTAAAGTCATACAAAGTACACAGAAAATATGTGGATGAAGAGACTTTCTAAAAGATGAAAGTCTGGTCAGATTCCAAAAATTCGATTCCATTTTTTTTTTACTATTAGCTTTACTTTCCGTTTCCAAATCGACGCTCCTGCATCGGGAGCAATAATAACAACAAGCCATAAAGAATGTTTTCTGCAAAGCATAAAATGTAGGAAGAAACTAACAGAAAACACATTCACTTTTTTTGAATTCTTTATATTTTCGCTCTTGTTTTATACATCAGTTTATGCTATCACCATCACATAGTAGGAAGTACCAAAAAGTATAAGTTTTTTCACTGAGTGACAATTAGATCCCTTCTTTTGTTTTCTTCATTGTTTAGGTTAAGACAGTTTAATGAAGACAGCCAAACTAACACATTATCCTAAATAGTGCCTTACAAAAGTACACCCAAGTGAATATTTTTCTGTTTTATTGCAAGTCAAGTTTATTTATATAGCACAGTAAAATTCAAAGTACTGACATCACAACAACCAGTTTCTATGCCTTTAATTTATTATATTTGGCAAAACATTATGATATAATGCATATTTATAAAGAGGAAGGTAAAGAGCACAATACATTACATGTTTAACAAATAAACATTAAAAAAATAAGGTATACATAACTTATCCAGTACCCCTGAATAAATCAGTGAAAACAATTTATCTCAGATTCTGCTTAGTGAATAAGTAAGTCCCATCTATGCCTAATGTAATCTCAGCTACTATGTGAAGGACTCAGAGGTTGGTCAGAGAGCATTAAAAAGGTCAAGGACAACAAAGTAAAAGCTCAAAGCTATATCTCAACCCTTAAGCATCTCACAGACCCATAGACCAAACAAAGCACTGATTTCTCTCTAAAGTGACGAGTTTGACAAGGAGAACATTAAGTATTCACACTTTACAGACATGGAGTAGAAGAGCAAACACAAATGTATTTTGTTTTAAAAAGCCACAAAGAAGAAGTATTTTGCTGTTTCGCACAACATACACATCATTCCTCCCCCAGTGACAGGTGGTAGTGGACACACCTGTCTTTAAAGATACCTTTTTTTTCCACAGTAGCTGTTTGAAACATGGGAAATTCATAGAGCTCACTTAAACAGAACCCTGTTAAAGGCTTGCAACTTTGACAGAGTTCTATCCTTCAGCTAAAAGAGGCACCAATCTCAATTTATAGCCAAAACTACTGTGCTTAAAGTCTTTCCTTGTCTTGCTATGCTAGTTTTTAAATCCAACTGAGGATCTGTTGGTAGACTAAGAAATTAGTGTTAAAACTCAAATTTGCATAGAGACATATGCAAAATAGGTGTGTGAAGCTTGTTTATACCCCAAAGGAGTTTTAGCTGTAGGTGAAACAAAGCATAGTCCTCTAAGGAACCGACTCGAGTTGACCGAATAGAAAGGTCTCCAGTTTTCAGATTTTGATTTGCATATAACCTACATAATGTTTCAATTTAAATTTCGCACTACTTAAAAGTAATTTTATTTATGTTTTTGGATAAAATATAAAAAAGATGAACAGATAAGGAGGCTTTCAATAATTTTACAGTCATGGTACCTTTTTCAAAGGAAGGATCTTAATGGTAAGCTTTGAAGAATGCAAAAAATGTGCAGTTTAAAAATATGCAAAGCGTCACTGCGATTGACACACATATGTGTGAGTAAATTACCACTTGTGTGCTGTGGTTGCTAAATGTAATCATTACGTTCTGGGAATGACAACTACATAAAAGCTATTAACTAGAAACTAAGCCTGTATGGTGCAGTGATTAATGAGGTGCAACAACTGATTCTCTCTTTGTGGGACTTTTGCAGTTTTAAACAGCATTGACTGAAATTAGATGTCATTTTTTTTTTTTTTGCTAAAGTCTGATGGATGTTTTCAGTCTTTATAGCTTTATTTAATTTTGTTATGGACCGTGTTACATTGGTTTCACTGCTTTTCCCACCTTGATGGACATGAGCTGGTCTGCAAGAGACTGATGAAGAGAAGTCAGCTGCCACTGTGAATTGCTTAGAAGTTAATTCCCACAGTTTTGCCTTAAGTTATTCTTAACCTCTGCTGTCCTGGGATAGAAAAGTCATGTACTAACGATGTAATAGTTCCACTCTGACAGAGCTAACACTTTTACGCTCTGTGTTACAGTCTATGCTCTTATCTTAACCTGACTGAGATCTTTTCCACATAACAGTGCTTAATATCTTTTTTATCGCTAACTTGGTGATGTCTGAAAAGTATTTTTGCTGGATCCAAGGATACTGGAAAAATTGCACAATATCAAACCTGACTGCAATGATCCAGCCTCCTATGGTGTATAGCTATCTTCTGCACTTGGATGCACTAACTCTAAGTTCAGCTTAGAGTTTTTCCCTGTTGTTGATCTTTCAATGATTTATTTGTTTGTTTTGTTATTTAATAAGTGCATATTAATCAACATAAGTGCATATGGACAACAAGACATAACATTAAACAAAAATAGAATTGATTCACTCAATATTAGAATGGATATTAAAAACAACAACAACACAAGAAGTACAGGCCATCTACCACTTACTGTGACTGTTGATCCACACAGGCACTAGTCTTGAGTTGGAGGAAAAAAAATCATGACCCGTCTGCGTCAGGGTTATTTTGAAAGTCCCACCATTTATAGAGCTGTGCACTCCAGTTGAAGCACTGCTCGCCTTTTTTTAAATTTTTTTGCTTTTGCAGAGCACTATGTGGATGATCTACTTTTGTCCAATCCATTTGAGGAACGAGGTGAAAAAACTCACCGACACTCTGGAAATATCTCCATGCTTACGTTTCTAAAGCCTCTGCACTCTGTGAAGGAAAAGGTGACCTTTCTATCTCTTCTCATCTCCAAAGAAGGAGATCTGTCTTATTTAAGGGTTGATCAGTCAGTTGTATTAAATTTGAAAAACCCTAGCTGTTAATGAATTACATATCAATCTTAAAAATATATTTTGTTTTCTACAGTATCAGAAGTTGTCATTCACCATGCCCTTGTTTATAAACAAATACAGAGCTTGAAGAGTATATTGATCACCCATTGGTCAATCATTTAGAGCAACCTAAAACACCTGCACAATCATGCAGAGAACATATCTAATGGAAAAGAATGTATGCCTTTGAATGTTTTAAAAGATTCATGTGGGACTAATTAAAATAAATTATTTGAATATCACAAACTATAATCAGTTATTTCTGAATTCCAGATGCAACAGACAAATAGAAATACATAAAAATGTATATAGTTTTCTTAAAATTTAAGCCCTAAAATCATTCACACCTGGTCCAGGTCTGAAAGTTGAAAAAAACAACACAAAATATAGAGACATGAACAGGGAGGTTTTTCCTGCACAGCAGATGATGAGCAGCTGGGCTAGGTTAAGGGAGGCCAGAGCTCTGTGTCTTTTATCCTGTCCTTCTTTCTCATGGGCACAGATGATGCACGTTTGCGTGGGGCTTATGGCTCCTCATGGTGGGATACCTTGTGTCTATCTGCCTGCACTGCTGTGATCTCCAAAAGACCTAATCCAACGGTCTTTTACTGCACCTGATTTCTCTTTGTTAAACAAGCATGAGTGAGAGTGACCACCCATGTTAAAACAATGGTTTTGGAAGTTTCTGATCTGGAACGTCAACAATCCAAGCAGTAAACATGTTGGTAGATGGGTGATAATTCAGTTTTGCAACCACAAAGACAGATGGAGCATTCTAAGGTTGTTTTGCCACACTCTAAACCCCTCCATGCCTTGAAAAAAAAAAAAAAACTTCAATAGGAAGGAATTTCCATTTCTATATTTATCTATCTTTGCTTATTTGGACTGTAGCTTTTACGTTAACCAATCACAATCACGTTGAACTGCGAACAAAAGAACCCGTCTGTTCACCTGCTTTCAAAATGGATTAGCTCTCATTTGTAATGTGTCCCTCTTGTCCTTGTGATCTCGATTAACCAATCATCTAGCTGCCCTGGAAAAATACAGGTTTCTCACAGGACTGGGTACAGGTTTATACTGAAGAACAGTTTTACTTGCTGCTGAAAAGAAGCCATTTCCATTTGCTGACACATTACCAGAGGTACATCAAGTGGGGGCGTCAGAGCTCAGAAAAGGGTCATTTTAGAAGATGTTTTAGTAAATTATTTTCCTTTCTTTTGTCAGACATGAAGATTGCTTCATTCAACGCACAGAGGTTCGGAGTGACCAAACTCTCAGACCCAGATGTCCTTTCAACTCTTATAAAGGTAAAACATTCATTACTGACATCGGTGGTTTTTGGTAATTCAAAATAGGGTTGTTTTTAGCAGCATTCTGTCATGCAACAAAAACATCTTACATAGCCCCCATTACAACCACAAAGCTTTAGTTTTTTCATTGATGCATTTTTGGGAAGCAGCCAGGTGTGGTTGAAAATGATTTGCCTCCTACAATTCTCCATGAGATACTTCATAGAAAAATATAAAAACTGTCAATTTCACGTATCAGTCAGTACCGGGGTAGGTTTTATTCCATCATGGATCCTACATCACAACTGAAGCCTTTACTTTTTGTTTAGATTGTGTCTAGATACGACATCATAGTTATTCTGGAAGTGGTGGATGTGAGCGGGGCCTCCATCCAGTTGTTCCTGACAGAACTTAACAGGTGACTTGATGCTTCTATGTTTGCACTGAGCCAATCTCAAAAGTGATCCTGCCTTTTAGAGTAGAACAATAACAAGCCTTTTTTTGAGGGTCTTTCAGGGTGAACACATCCCATCACTATGCCATGCAGATCAGTGCCCGCCTTGGAAGGAGCAGATACAAGGAGCAGTTTATGTTTCTTTACAGGTAAAACTCAATGACGCTGTAACTGTATAAGGACAGCAACACCACCAATCATTTGATCAGCTGATTTAAAACAAAAACACTGCAATTCAACTTTTAGGGATGATGTGGTGGATCTAATTGACTCCTATCAATATGAAGACAATCAAGTAAATAATGTGGATGCGTTTGTAAGGGAGCCTTACATTCTCTACTTCAAACCTCACAACACGGGTCAGTTTCTGCAGCTCATCTTTTGATATGAACAATGAGCATTGTGTGTTCATTTTTCTGTAGTTAAGGTGCTTGGTGTGGTGGCTCCTATTTTTGTGAGTCATGTCTGCATGAATGTGTTTGTTTATCCTTCCGTGAATGAGAGAGATTTATTTTGATGTGTCAATAAAAGCAAGAAGCAGCAAGTTTTTCAGGTCCATGCTGTGACAGACATGTAGTTTCATGGATCTTGGGTTATTGTTGTAGTGCTGAAGAATCTGGTGCTGATTCCAGTTCGTGCCACAACGGAGGACTCGAACAAAGAGCTGGATGAGCTCTATGAGGTCTTCCTGGTGGTCAGAGACAAATGGAAAACAGATGTAAGATCCTCCTCATATGTTTGTTTTGTCACAAAAACAGCCACATCAAAGAAGTCAGAGCAAACTAAATCCTATCAAAATATCATTGAAAGGTAGAAAAACACTTCACACAAGATTAAAAGTGCCTTGTAAAACTATTAGTACTATTTCAAGTTTTTGTTTAGGTGTGTGATGTAGTTAAACAACATTAAACCGAAGGAAAAAAGTACTTAAAAGTGCAGTTTTCTAAAGTTTTGGGACGCTAATCAGAATAGAGGGGTGTGCTTTTAAAATCAGATTTGTTTATTCTGATCCCCTTATATAAAATTTAGGGCAACTTATTGCCCTCAGGCAACTTAACTATGCAGGTCAAGGAAACAGATGGAACAATTTTTACTTCCGCAAAAGACTTAAGGACAATACTTAGTTGCCTTTTCTGCTTTTTCAATGTATTTCTAGATGTAAGGCAAGACAACCCACAAAAACCACCTCTGTAAGATGTGTTATGAAAGCACCAATTAATTCATTTCACATGGACTGCTGAAGACTCAATGACCAAATGCAGGGGAAAATTGTCACCACAAACTCATCCAGGAGGAGCATGTCTTGCAAATCAAACACTGGATGTAATCAACTGGTTTTCCTTGACAGAAACTTTTAATCAATATGACTGTCTCTGTAAAGTGCCCTGAGATGACATGAGTTGGGAATTGATGCTATATAAACAAACTGAATTGAATAGATCAAACTGAAATCCACTGAAACAGAAAATAGCACTGAGCTTCTGTCAGTGGGCAGAAGGGAAGTTTGTGCAGTACTAATCATGCTTGAAAAATGAGTGGTCTATTATTATTTGAAATGCTTTTGAAAATGTCAGACCTTTTCAGGCCTTTTTGAGTTTCACTGAAAACTTCCACCATATACAGTATCTATCTTCAACCACTTGCCCATCACGGGAAAAAGGCAATGTACACTCTGAACTGTTCAATGCTCCATCATAGGACAACATAGAGTAACACAACCACACACTAATTAACCTAGTAGCCAGGTTTTGGTGCAATGACAGGAGGCCAAAGTACATGGAGAGAACCCATACATGCACAGGGAAAACCTGACCTTACAAAGAAAGACCCAAGGCCAGGGATCAAACCCAGGACTTTCTTGCTGCAAGGTAACAGTGCTATAGATTGTGCCACCATGTAGCTTCAGTTGACCATGTAGGCTGGATTTCTTTCAAATCACTTCTGCTATTCCAGAGAAGCATTGACTTTGCCAGTTAATGAAGCAACTTCTTTTTACCAAAAGGCTAATATTCCAAACATTGTACATTTTCACAGAGAATGCTTTGGGCATCCAGAAAGAGAAAAGGTATGACACAGCTCCAACAGAGTAGGACATACTGCTGCCCCCCCCCCTCCTAAACTGACATTAGAGAACATTAATCAGTGCTGCAGCAAGGAGGTTAATTCGAATTGGAGATGCAAGAATCTGCATACACTGATTAAGTGAGTAGGGGATATAGCAAACATATGGGAAAATGTGCTCTGATCAGATGAGACCAAAATGTAACCGTTTTGTTTCTTATGGTACGCATTGAAGGATGGTGGTGGCAGCACATTTTACTGAGAGGACACATTTAAATCTGTTTATTCACTACACATTGTATCTCAAGGCACTTGGCAGAGACAATTCAGTCACATCATACAGACAGATTGGTCAAAAGTTTTCTATGTAAGGATATCAGCTGATTAAATCAAGTCATTGACTTTGCAGAATTCACTTCTCCAGTATGAGCACATAGTGACAGTGGACATTTGCTTGCATTATGTTGATGACTTTGCAGCAATCCCTCACACCAAGCATGCATGCAGTGAAACAAGCAACAAAAAAAGAATATAGGTTCCAAAAGACTTTAAGATGGGACTGAAGTCTGCCTTCCATCAGGATATAAATCACTATAACCAAATCCAAAGCTACAATGGTATTGCCTAGGCACAATTTTTATTGAGTGTTATTCGGTCTTTGGCAAGACATCAAAGCAAAGGGGGTAAAATTGAACTGAACTGCACATGTTTTAACTTTTTGTCCACTTTAAAAGTATGTCCTACTTTGTATTGGTCAACCAAAAACAGACCATTAAAGCACACTGAAGTTTGCTGTAATGTGCTGAAATGTGAAAAAGTCCAGAGGGTATTAATAATTTGACAGGATGCTTCATTAAACGTTTTTTTTTTCCTAGAATGTGATGATCCTGGGTGACTTCAGAGCAGATGGTGCTTATGTCACTTCTGAGGAAATGAATAAAATACGAATTCGTAGTGACCCAAATTTCCACTGGCTGATTGCTGATGATGTGGACACAACTGCAGCAACAACAAATGATCACACTTATGACAGGCAGGCTATATATA
>JAUZNJ010043169.1:0-33282 GCA_034780135.1 Jordanella pulchra | reverse complement strand
TGACTCTGCAGCATCCAAAAATGTAAAAAGATGCTCATTCGGACCTTTATAATGGTAGTCCTAAAAGGGTTAAATATAAGGCTTCAATTGTTTGCTAGGTCAGACCGATTTGACATGGACGCTATGCCGTCACATCCTTTGAACAGCGCATGAACGTCTGACCCAAAGTAAATTAAGGAAATAGGCTATAGGCTTGTAGATGCATCAGTGTTGAAGTATCAAGCTGTCAGTTTGCTCATCAAACAATGTTTTAGTCATAAAGGGTCAAATAAAAAGGCTGTTTTAAGCATATTTATTAGGGAAAGCGTACATAATGTCTCTTTAAGGATAAACAGAAGGAGATGAAATGATGCTTTATAAACACATCTTGAGGAATAGGACTGTTTGGAGAAAAATATTTGTGTTTTTAATTTTCAGAATTCTCTAGTGGGAGCATTGTTATGTATTCATGCTGGGTTGAGAATCCACCCATATAGTATCATGAGTATTCTGGTTGCAGGACAACCAGCCCTATATTCTTCTTTCTCCTCCTTCATTTGCAAAATGACTAGACAAGTTTATCTATATAGCACATTACAGCAGCAAAACATTTCAAAGTACTTTAAATGTGAAAATAAAAAAAAAAAACAGATAAATAGAGTTCATTGCACCGGTACCAAGAAAAATAAGTAAAAGTTGGACTGCATTCTAAAGTTATTAAATTTTTATTTAATAATTCAAATATAACAGCAAAATCCAACTCTTAAAAATGCATGTCAACCTTTACTTAAAAGAACTCAGTGTTAAAGAATTTTTGCAGTTTTTTGGAAGCTTGTCTAATTCCAGGTGAGATCAAGGCCAGAAATAAAGCTGCAGTCTCTAGCCAAGATTAATGTCCAATTTATTATTTTACATAATAAAATGTGTGGTCTTATTTAAATTCCTGTCATCCTTCTGTCATTTTGAACCATACTTTCCATCCTTCTCCAACCTCAAAAATCAAGAGATCCACATTGAATATATGTTTTTATTCAGATTAGTCTTTATAAACCTTACACCAGTCTCAAAGTAATTATGGTGCATCTGCGGTGTGGATCCATCAAAGAACCCCAATTATTTGGTGTTGCTAACAGATCTGTGTGGGTCAAATGAAAGTTTTCATTAGGAGGAAGTTTGGTCAGTCCCCAGATCAAGTTTCTGTATTTCACAAGCCAAACAGAAAAAAAATCAGGCATCAAACAGGGAAGACCTCCAGTGAATTGCAGAACAAAATCAACCCACCAACTAGCATGAACACAGCAATAAGGAGGCACGAGTAAAAAGAGGGACTAATGTTGGATAAATAAGTATATTCATGTACGGGGAAACAAGTTTAGCCCGAGAACTCAGTGAAAGAATATCAACCTACAGTAACTTCTGTTCTTTCAGTGTCATTTTTGCAGACAGAGCTGTGGCAGCATTCAGTGTGTTGGTTTTTGGGAAAGTCACTTAAATCCCCTTTCTTTCCCATTCTAATGCTTGGTTGGAATTTCTGTCTTCTCTTCCACCTGTTTGATATCTAACAATTAGATTTAGATTTGCCATAGAGGAAAATAAGCAAGCAATGAGCAAGTGTACCTCATTAAGTGACTGCTGAATGTCACTCCATTGTAGAGCTTGCCTACGGTTTTTCCATATTTCTATTTATTTTTAATTTTTTTGTTTATTGGAGTCACAGGGGACTGGTGCCCATCTCCAGCAGTCTATTGGCAAAAGACAGTGTACACTCTGGACAGATCTCCAGTTAATTTGAGTGCAACAGATAGACCTACAACAATGCCTAGACACTAACACCTAAGTGTCATGTTACAAGCTACGGATTCAGCCGACATGCAGAACACACTCAGAATTGAAAACTTTACTTGAACAGGGACTCCGGAAACCGGAACACAGGAATGGGACTACAGCTACATGAACAGAAATTAGTTAAACAATGGAACTTGTGATCCAAGATGTGATAAGGATTTCGGCTTACATGTTGTTTGATGATGTGAACAAGGGATGGATGAGTGAGGTTTGAGAAATGAGCTGCTGCTGATGGTAGATGGTTTGTTGGCAAGAACTCTGGAGGTTTGGAGGGAGAGCAGAACTTCTAAACTCTTGTTAGGTTCTTGAAGCTTGATCCGTGAAGCAAGGTGAACTTTTTGAACGATGCAACTACATCAACAGCTTGATTTGTTGGTTAGAGCTGGGCCAGGTGGTAGCATACATACAGGTTAACACTTTGACAAAGGAGTGCTGGCAGCTGACTCTTCTTTAAGCTTCCCATGATAATCTTGTGATGAAAAAAACCTGCTGCTCTTCCACCCAGAGCACAGATTCCACCCAAGGAAAAAAGGGGGAGCAGCAGCCCAGCAAAGGAGACAAGAAGATCCTAGAACCTGACACTAACATCAGTTTAGAGACAATAAAGACTCTTTCCTACCAAAACCAGTTAACATGGTTAAGGCCGTTTTTTAAAACACACGTTGACCTGCTAACAATCAGCATTTGGCTCACTTCCCATTGGAAAAAAGATGGGTCTGTGCTCCCACAGTCAAGATTTGTGGCCTCTGTCCCCCCCCACTGCTGCGTGTCTTGTGATGCTATCACCCTGGGTTTGTGTTGATAATGTCACCACTGCAACAAAACTCAGGAAAATAAATAATGGAGACCAATATAGAAGGCAGCCATGGGACAGTAAGAGTCATTTATTGTTTTTTTTTTTCTTTTGTCCCTCTGAATCTTTCTCAGTGGTGCTGTGCTATGTTTGTCAATTGTAAGTAACATTGTTTTGGCTTGTTAGATCAAATGCGAGTGTGCATTGTGTTGACGCTCCATGATATCACATAGATTGGCGGGTTAACCCAGGTCTGATGTTCCCACTGTATGGCAAGCAGAGCCGAGCCATTTAAAGGGGATTTTAACCCTGGTCACTAGCCGAGTCATTCCCACTGCTACTAAAAGCCGATTTACTATACTGAGTATAAACAGGTTTTTGGGCCGGTGTTAAACAGGCACAATTAACCTAACAGCCATGGTTTAGGACTGTGGGAGGAAGCCAGAGTACCCAGAGACCCTACACATGTACAAGGAGAAAATGTAAACTCCATGCAGAAAGATCCTAGGCCAGGAATCTAATCCAGGATCTTCTCCCTGCAGCAACAGTGCTACAGACTGACTACCACTGGCTGCCTCTGTGCAGCCCTTGAACTTTGTTTTTACGATGTTGTAATGTGTCACGCAGCATGATTATTTGTAGTATATTGACATATTGTTTCTGAGTGTATGAGATAAAATAAACAGCTTGAAAAATGTCACTTAAAGATTTAGTTTTTTCATTGCATCAGTTTCATAATAAATGAAAAGAGCAAGCAGATGGAAACCAGTAGCTGGAGCATATTTCTACATTTTGGACAGTATCATCACCCTCCCCCTCAATGCCCATGCCGTTCTCAGCTCTCTCCATCACTGTCGGCCCCAGGGCTGGCCACTCAGGAGCCTGCTGAGGAGAGAAAACAGAGGAACGACACAGCAATGGAAGGAGGTAAGAATGGATGGATGGATGAATGGATGGAGGTAGGAGGTGGTTCTCCTCAGGGCCTTCGGAGGAAGTGCTTGTATCAATCACTCGACGGGAAGAGGATGTTATTCTGATGGATGATATTGTGGTGGAGAATTCGTTTCTCTCTTCACTGCAGCTCTTCTGACCCCATAGGGCTAATTTTCCCTCTTTTTTTTTTTAAATCCCAGCCTTTTTCCATCATTTTCCTCAATTCAAGACTACTATTTCACTTCTATCCCTCCCATCCCGTGACCTTTTAAAATCTTTGTTTGGATGGCAAATGGATAAAGAATTTATAAACGCCATCATAACCTATATGCCGTCAGTCAGTTATCACTGTCAATTGTCCTTATGCTGATCTCTGCAAGAGAAAATGTGTGCAATGTTGTCCCATCACTGACCATCCAGTTGCAGCAGGTGGTTGGATGTATGCTCATTATATGCCGGTATATTGTGATATACAGCTAACCTTGGAGGATCAGGTGGAAGGATGACAATTGTTTCTAATGCTCTTTGCTATTATTATCAGTTAGTCTTAAAATGTTTGAAGTTCAATTCACGATTTACATGATACTAAAATGAATGAATTATCATTTTGTTTTTGAATCATTTTGAATCATTTTGAAAACATTTACAGTCTCCCCAACCAATCTTGATTAAGATCTATAAAAAAAAGTTTTAAAATTGATACATTTTTCTATTCCAACACAATAAAATCACAGTAAAAACTATTTAAAAAAATCCAACCTTTACATATACCTTTTATCTTAAAAAAACCCTTTGCAAAAAACAACTGTTGGAATGTCTAACCTTTTTTAAAAATAATCAGCCTTAAATTTAGCAGATTGTTTATATAATTTTGAAATAGCACAGAGGTCTGTTTCCTTTTGTAACTAGTCACTTGCCAGGATGCATGTTAGGTTTTCCATTAGAAACAGTCAACAGGATGGTAAAAGAGGTCAAAATATATTAAAGGCACCGTGAGGAAGAACCATAGCTAAGGGTGACCTGCAGACTTAGGGCCCGATCTTTAGAATGCTTGCACTTCAATAGGTAGACAGAAATCTTTTTCATGTTTCACAACTTATAACTAACTTTTCTTTTAGAAATTTTCTCTTTAACTTTGTTTGTAGCAGAACATGCTGTTTATATGAAATGCACTTAAAATTATATTTTGTATTATCATTAGTATTATTAAAATAATTGCTTTTATTGTTACCTCTAACTTCATGGCTAAAAACCTTACCTTTCTTTTAAAGCCACTCTCAAACTGCCAGTATCATATGCAGTCTGCTCATTTTCATTGTATGAAGCAATGTTTGTAGATCAACTACAATACCCCACTTATACCACATGCAGAAAAAAAGAAAACGATGTCGTGCAACTCTCTGCCCCTTATTTGGAATCTTCAAAGACCCTTAGACTTAAAACATTATTGTTTAAAAGGGAAATTCTTTCTCAAAGTCAACACTGCTCAACATCACACAGAATACTTGGAAATGTATGATAGCCTTATCATAGATTTAACAAAAGTTGGACATGATCAGAAGTTATTTTTCTAGCAGTGTGGGCTATGCGTATTAGCTTAGAGTTTAGACTGTAGGCATGTTAAAACAAACAAACAAAAGAAAACAGATGGAAAAAAAGGTTGGATGATTGCTTCAGTACATTGGAGAAAAGAAATGAGGGGACACATACTTCTTTAAGTTTTTGGATGGCTGATATCCTTCTTTTTTAAATGTTGGTGATATGCTAATGAAAGGTAAGTATATTATCTAATGTTACTCCAAGTTATTTGAAGTTGTTAACTTCTTTTACAGATAGGTTATTGATGTTAATGGTGTGCTGAGTAGTTGTAGGGCTGATTATCAATTCCTTTGTTTGAGTTACATTAAGGTGAAGGTGATAGCTTTCGCACCAGTGGGTTAAGTGACTAATGGTGTTGTAATCCACAATAGAAAGGTCATCTGTGAGGAGAACAAAATGGACTGTGCAATCAGACTCTATGAAGTAAATGGTCATGGGACATGGAATGATGCAGGCGTTGGTGTACAGGTATGTTGCAATGTGAACTTTGAGTCTTTTGAGTTGAATTACTAAAACCATTCTGTTCATGCTCCTACATTCTCAGTTGCTTTACAGTTAAAATAGACAACAAGTTTGGCTTCAGTCATTTTGTGTGTGCTATTTATAGAGTTTTTTTATAGTGTGTTCTCTTTATTACAGTTAAAGTAGGCAATGCGCATGGATTTAATTAAATTAAAGGCCCGATCTTTAAAGAATTATAATAAGAGTTGCTAAAATGCACATGCATTTTTTGTATTTGCAAAAAATGAAAATATGTTCAACAGGAAGTTTGGGAGTGGCCATCAAAGAAAGAGGAGGTTGAGTTTTTTTTCTATTATCAGTATTACCTGGAGGTAATACTGATAATAAAAAAAAATAATAATGACAAAATATGAGTACACCTCACATCTTCTCTCAATTTACTTTGATCAAAAGTAAAAGAAAATAAATATTAAAAAATAATCATAACCTTGCTTTGTGCACAATCTTGTTAAATCACGGGAATAAAAAAATCCTTGTTGCCTCTCACGTGTATTTGCAGGCTCTTTTTCTCTTTTTCCTTATTCTCTTTTCCTATAAACATACCATAATAGATATGTCTTCTTTATTTTTGGGGGGGATTTGGTAAAATTGCAGTTCTTTTCAAACTCAGTTCTCAGGACCCACTGTCCTGCATGTTTGAGTATTTTCCTGCCTCCACACACCTGACTTAAATAAATGGGAGACTAACAGGCCCCTGCAGCCCATGGAGGCTGCTGAGAGGGAAGTGCTTGAGCAGAAACACATCTAAAACATGCAGGACAGTGAATCCCGAGGAACAAGTTTGAAAACCATTGGTATAAAGGTTGTCTGCCATCCAGCTGCATTAATTTGCCTGTAGACATTTTTATCTATTTATTTTTTTAGTACAGTTATTTCTGGTGGTCCAAATATTTCTACATGAACCCAGAATATCTCTCCATCCTGTAGCATCATACCAATGCCTCAGTTATTACAATGACCACAGATATTTTTGTGTGTCTGTTTGTACTTGAAATTCAGAAGTGCTAAAAAAGCTGCTAAAACTGTGGCTGCAGTTTAGTTTTATGTGCATATACTCCACCCATAACTTTGTGTGGTTTGGTCATTAGAATATGATAATATATATTAAATGAAAGCAAACATGGAAAAAAAGATTAATTTTAACTAATTAATTAATTAAATAATTAATAAACATTAATCGTCTGAAGTTCATGGCCTAAGTGTGCTTATCATAGAACTTTAACTATATTTTTATGCTCCGTCACGGTGTAAACAGATACTCTAGTCCTACAGCTAACACCCACCCCAAGAAGAGAAATTCTACACATAGGAATCAGAGAACTAAGTATAATATGGCTTGATGACACATTATTTCCACACCAAAAAATCACGTCTACCAAGGTAGAGTCTAGAATTTCAGGAAAACTAGGCTAGCCTTTGAAAAAGAAGTCTGTTTTTAATTACTTAAAAGTCTCCTCTGCAGTTTAAAATCTGTGGATAGCCATGCAAAGGATGCGACCTTATTATCTATATACCAGTCCTCTACTGACGTGCCAAGCCAAAGTTGTTGTTCCTGCACCACCTAATGAATGGGGAAACTGCGAGATAGGATGGAGGGAAGTAGCAAAAAAAAAAGGGTTGGTCTGCAAAAATAGTTTAATGTGTGACCATTTTTTCAAAGAGTAACGATCTACAATGATACTGGAGATACTCCATTATCAACCCAACCAGGCAAGGGGTTGCACGAAAGGCACAAGCCTGATGTAAGTACATCAAGTTGTAGCCCCTACCTCCTGATACTTGCTCCTGTTCTCTCACCTTTCTGTGGATCAACTGCAAGAACTATCATGGGCAGGAAATAAACCTCTATGCTACAGTGTCAATTGCACACAGCCTTTAACTCTTGCGTCATTATGTAAGGGAAATGCACAAACAACAAAAGCTCACTATTACACAAACCAAAGGATTGGACAGTGTATACATTTGCATGTGTCACACCCAGTAGATGTGAAGCAATAATATATTTTGTTCAATTATGTGAGGTAGGCTGTTCTTACATGTCTTGTTAGCAATAGGATTGTGGAATGTCTTATAGCTCTTTAGCATCAGTGAGGTACCCTCTGATCTCTCAATGCAAAATGAATCGTACAGGCTCCTTTTCCTTCGCTCTTTTTTACTGCCAACACCATACAGACAGTACTTACTGTGGGGACTAATAATTCACATATATATTGACGAAGGAGACCTTACCAATTGGATTGCATGCGGCCACAGAGACCAACCTAATGGGTAAGAGACTTTTTCAGTGTGTAGCCATCACATAGCTTATATTTATGAGTTCTCCTTGCTTTTTTGCTAATGGTTTTGCAGAGTCTTTGGTTTTCTTATACAACAGGAATTGAGAAATTAAGCTATTGCCATATTTCACTTTATTCTAGACCAGTTTGCAGGGTCCCCTTCATTCATGAGCAGGACCCCAAGATTCTTGAACTCCCCCACTTGAAGCAGGAACTCTCCTCCAACCTGAAGGGGACAAGCCACCTTTTTTTGTTGAGATTCATGGCCTGGGACTTGGAGGAGTTGATTGACATCCCGGCTGTTCACACTTGCCTGCAAACTGCCCCAGAGCATGCTTTAGGTCTTGGCAGGAGGGAGCCAGCAGGACCACGTTATCCGCAAACAGTAGGGACGAAATGCACTGGTCTCTAAACCAGACCCCTCCAGCCCTTAGCTCTATCTGGAAATTCTGACCATAAAGTTTATGAACATGATCAGTGACAGAAGGCAGCCCTGTCGGAGTCCAACATGCACCATGAGCAAGTCTGAATTAATGCCAGTAATGCTGACCAAACTCCTGCTTGTACATAGACCAGATCAACTCTGTACTCCTGAAGTGCCTCCCACGGGGCACCAGAAGGGGCATGCCTTCTCCAGACCCATAAAACACATGTAGACCAGTTGGGCAAACTCCCAAGCACCCTCAAAAAAATTGCAGAGAGTGTAGACCCTGTCCACTGTTCCATGGCCAGGACAAAAACCACACAGCTCCTCCTAAGCCAAGGTTCTACAGTCAGCTGAACTCTAATCTCCAGAACTCAATCAAAGACCTTCACAGGGAGGCTGAGAAGTGTTATCTCCCTATAGTTAGAACACAATTTTCACGTGTGTATGAGAAAAAAAGTATTGTTAATATAGACCCTATGAAGAGCATCGATAAGAGAATTTCCTTCCATTTTTTCAGAGCTTGCTCTCTGGGGTAAGGGCTATAGCGTGTTCACCTACCTTGAGCAGATGACAGTTTTAACGGTGCGGGGTTCATGTATTCACCCTGCTTACCTGATATATGTGTGCATATAATTAGGTAAATGGGCTGAAAAACAGTTCTGTAACTATTATGCTCATAAAAAGTCAGGTCCTTTGCAGAGTAACTTTGTACTTCTAAAGGTTTCAGCCTAAGCAGCATCTGTGCTCATTTTAACTGGAGAGGAAGGCTTGATGTCAGTCAAAGGGATCTATCATTTTTTTCAGTCTATTAAAGACTTAAAGGTAGATTTAAAGGTCTGTGGAATCCCTGATGTAAAGTGTACACATCGAGTTTATAAAAAAACTTTTCCCTCTGTGGGGTTTACTTTGACTTTGTTTCATTTTGAATACACCCCATAATACATCATCATACCCTTACAAGACTGATGAGAGAGGCTTGCGTGAGCAGATGCTGAGTTCTCACAATTCACCATGTCTACTCATTTTTCCAACTTCTCTGTTCATACATCACTTCCCACCTAAATTGTCTTCAATAACATAGAGCACTGGATTTCCATCCTACTTGCTCATCAATGGCACATCTGTGAACATGGTAAATAAATATTGACATGCTCATATCAGTAATCAGATTGAAGAAAGTTAAAACTTTCATCAGTTTGATTGTTGTCATGCTTTGGAAACTGTATTCAAATCTCTGGTTTGTATCTAATTAATGTGTGTGTGTTTCCTTATTATTTTTATATAATTTAATTCCTTTAACTTCTCCTGTAAATTATGAGGTCTATGAGGTCATGACATTAGCTTAGATACTCACTACTTGTTTATTTGGTATAGAAGCTGCTTTTACTGATTTACCAGATCCATGTTACTCAGTGTGAGTTAGCTGATTATTTGTTCCTCTCTAGCAAAAACATAGCTATGCTGATCTTTGGAATAGATGCAAGTGGTATGAACACTGCAGCTACAGCGCAGCACTGATTAGCAACTTCAGTGAAGATATTCATTTAGTGCAGTAGCTTCATCTCACATTTACAATTTCTGAATGGGGTGTTATATAAAAAGGTTTGTATTGTTTTTACTTAAGATTTTTTACTTATGAAATATCACTAATGTCTCTTATGATCTTTGGAAGGATCGGTTGATCTCTGATCCTACAGCTGTTGTATTCCAAGGCTTAATCCGAAATAATCAAATTGTAGCTCATAGTTCCTGTTTCACTCTCCTGTTTCTTCCCCTTTCATGGAGTTAACAGTAAAAACACTACATTTGATAGGAAAGGAACTCCGAATAGAGTCTGCACACACTTTTCTGTCTTCTTACTCCAGTGTAACCATTCCTGGATTTCCCATGACAAATTTCTTAATTTTTCCCACTGCATAAGCATAATTGGAAGAGTGTGCCTTTAAGCTTTACAAAGACAAAAGAAAGCAAGTCTAGTTGGGTGCCTTAAGTTGTTTCCTCTTTCACTGCACACCTGTCAGTGAATGGCTGAGACTCTGTGGGTCCTTGCGAATGGCTACTCTGAGCAGTGTCACTGCCACCTATCAACTGGGGATCCTTGTTCTTTTGGCGTCACATTTAAAATAGTTTGGTATGGATTCTTATTCCTGGCTTTTTTCTCCCCAAGCAGTGTAGTGAGATATAGAGTACACAGTTGTCTTCAGATTCTTATTAGTTTTGTTAAGTGTGCTTATGATCTTAACTGTATTCTCTAATTATAAATCTCCATGCAGCACTGTGGATATACCTAACTTTTGGAGATTAGTAATTACAGCCCTATCATTTAGGTCAGACTGCTCTGCAGTTTCAAATAACACCAAAAAAAATGTCTTTACATTTGCTTGCACCTCGCAGAAATGGATCAGCTTGGTGGTTAGGACATAGTAGGTAATGTAGACCAACCCCTTCTCTCTGCTCCCATATCGCTGTTCTTATCTTTCAAATAACTTCATTCTTTTTTTTCTTTTATTTATCACTATGTGATATCAGAGATCACAAAAAATACATCTTATTTGTATGTAGTTCATATAATGAAGGGATGAAAGACATGGTCTGGAGATCTACAGTACAGCATATCTATTAAACAGAGATTTTACAGAATGTTGTTTTGTGAGGGTGAATTGATATTAAGCATTTACATCGTATGTTGCACCCCCATTAGTAGTTTCACTGACTTTTTTCAGATCAAAAGGTTTTTATTTTTCATTATTTCTTTTTATTTAATTTAATCTTTACTTTTAAAACAGTGCATCCTTGTCATTTCAAGTTCTTGTGGTTTATTCCGTACTGCCTGACTTTTACTGGTCCTTTAACTCTCCTGCTGAGGTCCGCAGAATCTTGATCTCTGAACGAGAAAAGTTTTTCTTCTTTGTCTTTGATGCCTTTTTTTGTAAATGAACCTCTTCTGATGATAAAGGAAAGTTTTATCCTTAGATGGCATTATTGGAGGGATAATTCTGAAATTTTTTATTTCTTAGGAACATGTGCTCATGCACGGGTGGACTGCATCAGGTTTACGGGGTCATTTATGATCACTGAAGTTACTGAAGTTAAGAACAAAATGTATTCAATTTGATGTTGCTTATTTGTAAAAGCCCGGAGTAGGAGAAAAAGATCAGAGAAATTTATAACAAGAATAGGAAAATCGTTTTGTGGTCTATTTTGATGCTGAAACATAAATAAGCTAAAAATGCAGGTAAAACTCTGTAAATACTATGTTATGTTACTGAAGCAGCGCATTTTACCAAAACTGAACTTGCTTGAAGTTAGTGATTTGATGAGTTAATCTTTTGAATGAATCATTGTAATGTATTGATTCCGGTTATTCAGTTCACTCATTTCTGCTCCTATCAATAGTGATAATGAGTTTTATTTAGACAGAAGCTGAATTGAAGTGATTTGATTTCTTCTTTTTTCCAAAAGATGTTTAGAGCTCAGGTTACCAGGGTGTCTTATTAAAGTCTTGTTAAAATAAATTCTATGGTAACTTTATGTACTTAATGTTTATGTATATGCCTTTTTTCAAAATTGTATTTGGCATCTTTTTTAGCATTCATTTAAAGGCTTGTTAAACCCTACCTAGGTTGTTATGTATAAATATGTACAGTTCACCATAAATTGAGTTTTTTCCAACAAGTAGTATAATAATAGAAAGTATAAATTTTAAGATAAGATGAACTTTGTCTTACAAGTAGGACATTCTAAAAGTTACAGCTACATACATAACATGTCAGATTGTAGGACATAATATCCATACAGCAACAGGGCAAAACAAACCCATATCCTCCAACAGACATGACATCAACCCATTCTAATCTATAGCATCTCTAATGTTTTATTTCATCTCCCTAAGCAGTGATATTAGTTAAAGCACAGATCCCTTTTCAAAGGATAAAAAAAAATCATCTTTATAATGTAAGTCAGAAGGTTAGGGAAGGATACAACCTAAATAAATATAATTGATAATAATGATAAAGTTGTTGTTCTCATGGTCCATGCTTGATAGTTATTCATATCCTGAGGTGAAAGATGCAGCAGAAAGCTTCGGCACGGTTTGTGATATGAATGGCATGTCAAATGATGACAGATGCCAGATAAGCACTGACCTGATGTACACTTAGCATGTTTCTTCGGTGAAAGTGATGTGTAGGCTATGGTCAGGAAATTTCTTTCTTGGCTCATTTTCATTATTTTGATGCTGCACTGTGTTCCGGTAATTGAGGCCAACATTGTTAAACTTGTCATTTTCTCTTTCTAATATTGATTAAACTCTGTTAAACTTCAAGTTTTGTTTTAGAATCATTCATCATGTATAGAAGTGTTTCAAATGTTTTTTTAAGAGTGATTGCATCCATGCAAAAGAACTGGGTGTATGCACTGAGGCATAAGTGCCTTTAGGGAGCAGTAGCTTTTATTACATTGTAGAGTATTGTATCTGTAAAAAAACAAAAAATGTCCTGGTAATTTTCTGCTTATTTTCTAGTTTTTCAGTTTTTTTTTTCTGTAAAACAATACGTAACATAATAACCTCATCTGTTTTTTGTTACTGACGTGTTTTCTCTAAATGATTGTCTAATGTAAATTACTCTAAAATGTTGCCCGCTGTCTTCAGAGCTCTCTTATTTAAAAGCCTCTGAATACGGATAAAAATATCCTTAAAAACTAACTACAGAAAATTCCTTCAAAAAGATAAAATATTTTATACTGTGAATTTACAGACATTTCTTACTGTGTATTTATGTATGCCCTTTTGGTAGAATTCTTAATAGGTCTTACCCAAACCAGCGTCTATGATGCCCTGCAATTGCTCCAAACTAGAGAGTAAAAAAAAGAAAATGAACAGGAAGAAGTTTTAGGACCATAGAGAAAAGCCGTTTGTAGGCAAGGGAAGCAAAAAATAAGAAACAAGAAACAAATTAAAAAGGGAATATAGATTAGGCTTTGAAGCTAAAGAAACAAGGGGAATGGTTGGAGAACCACCAAAGACTTGCTTAAATGGGGATGATATTGAAAAGAAATATATTGAGAATGAATTAGAAACAAAAAGAAATATTAAGGGAAGGAAAATCATAAATTTTAAGAAATATTAAAAAAAAAAGCAGGAAAAGCAATGATAACACATGCGAAGACATGGACAAAGACTAAAAAGTAAGCAAAGTATAAGTGAAGCACTAATGAAAGATGGCAAGCAAGGAAAAGGAATTAAAAAGGATAATTAAAAAAGGAGTTAGAAATTATGCTACAATAGTACAGGAAACTTCAAAAAATACATGAAACTTGGTGAATACTCAAAAGATACAGTAAGATACATTTAAAGAAGAAGAGAAAAAGGAAACAACTGAGGATGAAGGGGAAATGCAAAAGGACAAAGGAATGAAAAGTTTAAATCATGTAAAATAAAGAAGAGCACACAAACAAATGTAGATGAGGAAATAGTGTGAAGTGATGAAACCTTTGGGGAGAAGAGGAGAAAAACATCATACTGCAACTGTATCATCTGCTTCAAAACAAGCTGCGATAATATTTTCATTTGTTGTTCCCACAAATAGTATGTGGCAATGAATATAATCATTTTGCCCTGAATTTCAATTTACTGTTGTAATGCGATGAAACAGTGCTATAAGCAGAGTGTAATAAACTCCTTTCTCAGTGCATGTCTGATATTCCATATATATTTCCACCTCTTGCCGGGGGTTTTTTTCCCATTGAAATTTGATTGGGTGACGCCTTGCTTGAAGGCACAGCCTAAAAATTCACGTGGTTACTTTCTTGGAGTGTAATCCAATAAACTGAGAAAGATCATTTCTAAAGAGAAGCAGTAAAGGGAATAGCAAGAAACCATTCTGTCATTTAGCAGGACTCTTTAGTGGGACTCTTTAGCATAAAATAAATGCACAATAATACTAAAAGATGATCGGAGTGCAAAAAAAAAATGAGTTTAACATTGACATAATTAAGATTTGCTATTATTTTGGAATTTGTCTATGGTTTTGTTTGACCATAGCTTGTCATTGCAGAGAAAATGTAGGGTTCAGAATACCAGGAAAGAAGTTACTGTTGCACATTATTAACAGATACAAAGCCACCACTGCCATGTCTATCTCTGCACTACTTGGATATGTCACTAACACTTAAGAAGTAGATCCAAAAGAGGAGTTATACAGAAATTACACTCTTCATGGAAAAAAATTAATGCCTTACAATATTAGATGCACGTTAAAGTATTGCTGCTTTGAATTCTTTGCAAAAAATGACCAAGATAATGACTTCTACTTAGCGACTGGACAGAAAAAAACATATATAGGCCTACATTTTAACTGTTTTTTAGGTGCTTGATGGTTAATGTCTACCATTCTGTCAATGAAACATCTTATTACAATTTGCATCATGTAACCACCTGAAATATTTATTTACTGCTTCAAATAATACCAGATACATATACAATGGCAAAGAAAGCCTGGATATGTGGGACTTAGATTATTAACTTAAGTTTATTACCTTCCAAGTAGTTCTTTGCAACATGCATTTTTCATACAGTGACATTGTGATGGTAAATTTGTGGAATATTAATTAGTACTAAAACACAATATCTGTACAGACACATATATTCTATGTTCACCACAGTTTTTTAGTTACACACAGACAATAGTATCTACTGGGATATCAAAATCTTTGATAAAATAAGTTATAAGCTATTTCTAAGCACAACAAACACAAATAAAGACATAAGCGGTTGAATCATAAGGTAAAACTAAAAAACAAAAAAAAACAAAAAAACACAGTGACTCCCTCTCAGTTGTTCACCAGGTGCCCTCTTAACAGATAATAAAATACATCTTTACTAAAAGCAGAATTCCACCAGAAGTTTTGTCACAATCTATCCAGGATTTGCTCAATCAGCAGTAGAAGATGTCTGGAATTATCACCTGGAATTCAAAAACTTAATTTAACAAACTTCCATGCCTTTTACTCTTAGCAATATGGCTTTGTGTAATAAAATTCTAGTGTTTACTTTCAAAACCACAATATGTTCACAACCATTTACTGAGATGTTTTTAATGCCTCAAATGTTTTTGACTGCTAAGGAACACCCATAAATCCAAACTGGGCATATTTAATTACTTTTTGTTCAGGCTTTTAAAAATGCAACAGGTAAAAAAAAATAGAAACACGTAATCAGATGATATATAAGCGGATCATCAAGAGTATTTTAAAAAAATAACGCAAAAATAAAGGCCAGTACAGCCTAAAAAAAAAAAAAAAAAAAAAAAAAAACTTTCTTGGCCCACTCTTGATGTTTTTATCTTATGTTTCTTGTTTAAAGTTGGTCCTTTTTCAGCCTTCCTTACTTTGGCCATTTCCTTGAGTATTCCACGTCTTGTGCTTTTTGATACTCCTGTAACGTTGCAGTTCTGAAATTCATGGGCAGTTATTTGTCTTTTTTTTCTTTTTTTTTTTTGTTTTTCCAACACGCCTCTTGCATTTGCCATGAAATCCTTGATTGTTCAGTTTGGAAACTTCAAGACTGCTGCATCTCTCTGCAAGACATCTCACATTGTTTGGCTTTTCAGAGTCTGCCAAAACTCTTCTTACCCCCTTTTTTTCAAAGGAAAGGAAGCTGTCTAATAATTAAGCACACCTTATATAGGGGGTTAATGTCATTAGACCACGATCCTTCTCATTACTGAGATCGGCATTATCTTATTCACTAAATAGGTACTTGGCTTTCAACCCCCTACAGCTTGGAGTAGGACAACATTTATGAAAAGCATGATGTGATCAAAATTCCCATTTAATTCTGCACAGACTGTTATTTGAATAAATAACATACTTGCCCCCTCCCGAGGTGGGCATTGAATACATTATAATTATAATACATTATAATAAACAATGCATTCAGTAAAAATTCAGTTTTTGTTTTATCTGTCCATCGGAGACTCTCCCATATACAGGGAGTTTGACTATAATCTCATGGATCTTGCAGCTTCCTGTAGATGATCCCTTAATGTTGGATTCTCCCTATTGGTAAAATAGAGGTGGGAATGGTGATATCAAGTGGGCAAATGTTAGCACCCTTCTAGTATAGATGTGAGTATAGGACGAGGACCGACATCGTACTTTTTTGAAATTATCACACTGGATTTTTGGTCAGGTTTTGATTAAAGCCCCAAACAGGTTTTAACATGAAACTTGCCATTTCCAGGTAGCCTAACCACATCTTTCAAAATATATAAGTTAAAAAAATATATACTTGGGACATTATTCTTCTTGTTATCATTGCGTATAATATGAAATTTATTATATGAATTCTGTTACTGAAATAAGTAAACTTTTGATGACATTCCAATTTCTTGAGATTCACCTGCATTTCAGACGGTTTCTGGAAAACAAACAGCCAAAAACAAATCTAATAGGCAGAAAGCTGTAATGTTTGTAGACAGAAGCCAACAACTGAGGGAACATATTGCTGAGGTATCCAAGTTTCACCTGAGGGGAAAAAAAAACTCATTTTCTTTGTTTAACTGAATGGATTTTATTGTAAAGCTATAAGGAAGGAGTAATTACAAGATATTTCTTTGATTTGCTCAGCAAAAATAAAATACCACATTTTTTAATTCAAACATGCTGATCGAAAGCGAAAAAAACACATCACCAAACATCCTCCAGGAAAATCAAAAGACAGCAAAAACAATATAACAGTTTTGGTAAAATGGGAAAATAAGAAGCAGGGGTGAATGATCGGAGTAAGAGGAACAATGTCCTCCACTCTGAGCCTGACTCCTCTCTTCTACAATACAATAGATCCTACTTTACTTAAGACAATATATTCCTACATGTTTAGGATTCCTCCACGGTTTGAATATATATATATAGTTTCTCATCTTCATCATTTGAAAACCTACACTTGCATGTACATAAAACTGTACAAAAAACAAGGCATCACTAGCAGTTTTTTTCTATATAAATATAACCAACCAACATATAGGCTAAAAACTTGGATTTCTTCTAAAGACAAAAGAGAATGAGCAGCATCTTCCTGCAGTTTTATTTTTTAAATTCAAACAAGAAAAAAGTGATCATTTTTTCACTATACTGTAAAATTTCCATGCTAGTCTTTTACAACAAAATTCAGAATTTCTCTGTCCAATTTTAGACTTAAAACTTAAACATTCCATGAAGCAATTTTGTACCAGTGGCTAATTGTATGAAGCCTTTTAAATTCTTAGTAATGACATAAAAAATACAGGTGCCACACCCTGAACTCCAAAACATCTGCCTAAAATGAGAACTGGATTGTTTTTCCTCTTAGATTTGGAAATCGTAACCTTAAATATTTAGGAACAGTACCAAGTATACAAAGTGCCTTGCAAAAGTAGTCTTATTTCTTGAAATTTACATATTTCAAAGTCTTACAAACAAAAAAAAATTAATTAATTTTATTAAGATTTAATGTGACAGGCCAACACAATGCTGTACACAATTGTAGAGTGCAAGATAAAGGACTGGTGGTTTCTTCTTTATTTTACAAATAAAAACTGAAAGCAAGTGGTAAACAGTTAAAATTCCTCCCTTTAAATAGGACATAACTCCAGAAAAAACCACTGCAACTAGATTCCTTTAGATATCATTTAACTATTTAAAATAGTGTATTTATGTGTAATTTAAACAATATTGACACAAAGTTATACAGCATGTCAGGTTAACGCACGGTTAGGGTATAAAACAACATTGGAGCTTTAAAACTTGTCTCAGAGCCTGTTCAATCCATTATGTAAAAATGAAGAATATGACACAATTGCAAATCTGCCAAGATAGCGGCCTTCATCTATTGTAAACTGACAAGCCAGAAGAGAAGAGTTTTGTTTTTTGAAAAATGGAAGTTACATTTATACACAACAAAATAGGAGACACAGCAAACATGGAGGAGATAGTACTGTGGTCAGATTAGATCAAAAGTTAACTTCTACCATACATCCACAATGTCAGACAATTAGCAATTCACTTTTTTATTGTGAAGTGTTTGTGAAGAGTTATCATGCCATGCAGATATGTTGCTGCATCAGGGACAGTGAGAGCGGTCAGAGATATTGGGAAGATAGATGGAGCTGAATTCTAAAAGAATATCTGTAAGGGACAAGAAAAGGCTGAAAAAGAATTAAGATTTAAGCACATTAATGAGTTAAAATGATCCATTCAAAGTGATTTCCTCTAATTTATTCTTTGGCAAGAATTAAAAAGCATTTTTACAGACTCCTCATCCAATTTGAATATTGTATGTTTTTTTTATTTGCAAAATAGAATGGTCAAATGTCAGTTTGTAGAAGTTGTTAGGGCTATATACCAGTAGCCTAACAAGCCAGGCTGACTTACACATGGCTGACTTCAGTCTGGTAATGGTCAATACTCTTCTGTCTAGAATAGACTGGACCAATCAAAACCCTGAAGGCAGGCCCATAATTCAATAGTGCTTTTCTGTAACCAAAACAATCAAGACTGGAGATGTAGCTTGGCGATGTTTCAATGAACTTTACCGTGTCTTAAAAGAGCTGTTTATAAGGTTCAGCAGCTGGCTGTTGTAAGAACTTTCCTTAAGTAAAAAAATAATTTTTTGCCTTACATCAGCAATTATCTGATTGGTTCTAAACTGTGATGATTGTTAGTCCCACCTTTGAAATCAAGCTTTACTCTCTACTTTATGCAGACTAATATGCAGTTTATATGACTTAAGTTAGTCTGGCTAGACATCCTAACATACTAGAATGCAAGTAGTTGTGTTTGCATCAATAGTTGGTTCTAAGAAAGGTTGAATCAAATGGACTGAATTCAAATTCATGCCACAGTTTCTACACTTTTTTGAACTAATTTAATGTACCATTTTTCATTCTTGAAATAGAGATCACTTTCTGTTTGTTTATACAAATAAATCTTAAACATATTAAAATTTGTGGATTGAATGTTTCAAAATGTGAAAAAGATCAAGGGGAATGAGCACTTGCTTATGTATACTGTTGGGCCATAAAATTACCCAGATTTTGAAGATCTCAGCCCTTGCATCTTTTTGTATGATGTTTCTTGCCCTCACAGAATGAATGGGTTATTTTTGTTTTATCTCTCAGAAATACCATAAAGCCAAATTTTAGTTGAAAATCTAACAACATTTTAAAGCTGAAATCATCAAGTTTCCTTCAGTCATATTTTAAGGTGTGTCATAGATGGCCAAAGTGATCATATCAAATAAGGCTAATTTTTCTGATGTCATAATAAATCCAGGTCTTCACTTCTGTTATAATAAAAAACATAAAATATGTAGCAAACTCAGCCTGTTAGGGGTGGAGGGTGGTAAAGTGTCATCATTCACACCTCCCTGTCAGGTTACAACAGTCACGCAATAGCTTTCAGACTGAATGCCTATAGCTGGGTATATAAAACAACATTGACAACAATAGAAGGTTTCCTAATTATAAAGTTGGTTCTTTTTGAAATTTAGCTGAGGTCTCATTTCTAGAGACTCCAGCTTTGGTATAATACAACTTCATAGAAAACTGTAACCCACAGAAAAATATATTCCATGATTTATGTAGAGCAGGTTGTGTAGAGTGGCATTTTGAGTAATCATCAGACATTTGCACTCAGGAAATTGAACCACAGATTAAACCGTACCATGCTGTAGATCCGATCAGACCTCTAACAAAAGCTGTTTTAAATTCCTAGAAATCCTCCATAAGAAAAAAAAACATTACATCTAATCTATTTTTCTGCAGTATTTTAAAAGGTTAAAATAAGGCTCAGTAGATAATACTGAGCAGAGCAAGCAAAGGGCTTTTCAAAGTGTTCGTATTACATATTTAAAAATGCATTTTAATTAACTAAAAAGAAACTTTAATCTGCATTAAAAAGTAATCTTAAAGCCAAAAATGAATTAATGGCTGAGTTTATCAATCAAAGGAAGGAGACCTTACATCTTAGGCCTAGTTAATTGAACCATTCGTTGTGTTGGATTTGATTAAAGGCACTTTCCACCTTTTTAACAAAATTCATTCCTAGAAAATGGAGGCCAGTCACAGTGCACATAAATAAAACAGGATGACTGTGGTGATGCACTGCATTTTTAAATTTAAATGCCAGTTTAGGCAATAATTTTATATTGCCCACACTTAAGTGATTTTACTTTTGCAGTTGTTTATCTTATTTCCAGTGCTCTGAAATAAATAATGATGTTCAATTGATCATAACATAACTAGATGCATTTTGACAAAAACTTCCACTGTCTTGTTTCCACAGTCACTCTTGCTGGACAACACCTAAATGTGAGTTCTGCATTCAGTTTTTACATCAAAGAGTTTAAAACTAAGGGTGTCCTGTATACAATCTTTGATCATCTGATACAAATGCCAGAGTGACCGTAAAGTTCAATTTTACCTGAGAATGATAAACATTTATGGTTCAGGATAACAAGCCAATTTTTACATGATCCAAAATATGATCCAAGTTGTTCACATTTAGCTAAAAAAAAAAATTGACGTGACTAAAAACAGGAAAATAAATTTCATATTATTATCAGTCTGGTATCTTTAGGGATCTGTACAATACCCACAGCTTTTTTTTGTTTGTTTTTTTTATTTTTTTATTTTTTATGCAATTTTGGATGATAAGAGCTTTTTTTCTATTTTAAAAAAAGGATTAGGATAGGAAGTATTTATGCATCTAACTCATCACCAATAAAATTCAAATAATGACGAATTAAGAGTAAATTATTTAACAGTAAGAACTACATATTGGTATTAGAAGAAAACTTTGATTTTGATTGATAGTTGATAGTTATTGAAAAAAAAATTCCTACTAAAAGTTTTATTTTCATCTTGTGCAAAGAGCTTAAAAAAATCTCCTATTCAGTATAAATTGGTGCACATTCCAAGTCCAACTGAGTATTTTGCCAATAGAATATATGAATTTCAATTCATAGGAAATGTCAGAAATATCAATTTCTGTCACTGCAAAGTGAATTTAAAAGCCAATGTTCATGCGGAGCGACTAACACCCATTCTTCTTCCTGCACACAAATACACACTCACACAGAGACTGTCAGAGTATGTGACAGAAGGTCTCCTGGGGGCTGATGGGTAGGTCAGAAGTCTGGAGACTGTGGGGTGGGGTGGGGGTTAGGTTTTCCTCCAGGGAGCAGGTAATGTTTACTGACACTTTGGATCATTTGAATGGTCACAGGAATGCAGTACGAGTCAAGCGCTTGCCAGTTGCTAAAACATATTATTTTTTTATTACTGTATGTAGATATTGACCCTCTGAGTATAAAGTATATTTTCTATTAATTTCTGAATGAGGTGTCTTTTTAACTTTGTTCTCAACAACTTTATGCCTGCTAAACATATAAAAAAGTCACATTGACACTGAGTTAAACAACTATAAGTTGAATACGCTGAGAGATGTTTTATTTTTTTCTAAAGTCAATTCATTTGAAAAAAAGCAAATAGAAGTATTTTGAGTACAGGTACTCTTCTGTATTATTTTATGTCACCTAGCATTTATTCCATTGTTTTAAATAAAATGTAAATTTCACTTCTTTCTTCCTTTTTTTTCCACTTTCATCATTTTTAATCTTAGCTATAACCGTTATTGCAGAGTTTTACTTACATTATGCTGCAGTGTTTTCATCATTGACCCAACTGAATTTTAACATAATCCTTAAAAATGTGCATTGACCACTCTTTTCTGTATATTTGAGATATTTTTTCCACATTTCCACATCCTTAATTGATCTTCAAACTGAAGGGGCCTCTGTAACTATTATCTATGGCTGAGCTGAAAGTATTAAGGTTAATAGTCCCAGAGACATGTTGGGTAATATGTTGCTTCAACTAGCCTCCTTCAATTTGAGTTAGATTTTTTTATTATGAAAATCTGATATTTTGTTTCAACTAATATTTACTTATATTTTTATTGGTCTTGAAAGAGATGATAAGGTAGCTGGACGACTGATTAAAACATCTTTTTGGTTATGTCATTCAGACTTACTGAGTTGTTTAAATTACATAACTAATGAAAAGAAAGAGTGAAGAATGAAGTCTCTGGTCTGGGTTGGAAGAACATTACAAATCCAAGGCAAAATATTTGAACTAATTATGCGTATTTGGATTAAAGAAGTATATTATATCTTTGATAAGTTTGTCTTTTCAAAAAAGCACACTAATCGTATGCCAGCAAACACCACAGTAGTATCTGCTCTTGAGGTAAAACTAATGTTGCAGGGTTCACCAGCGATTGCCACAGGTTACCAGAGGTTGGCTGCTTTCATCCAGGGTTAATCTGTGCAAAAGGGTTGAGGCTAAACTGATGTTTTACTCCCCCATGACCTTTTACTGTATCTTTACATTACACTTAGCACAACACACAGGCCAACTGGGAGTCTGATCACACAGTAAAGCAGCCGGTGGACATTGCAGAAAAGGAAGGCAGAGAGTGGAGGTGGACCCCCATGTTAGGCCTGCAACTAATCAATAAGACTGTTGAGTTTAGGCGTTAAATCACTACAGGAGCATGCAGCACTCAGGAACTCTAAATCTCTTTTGCAGGCAAGGCTGAGCGGCGGCTGAATGATGGCTGATATATGTGTGTCGTTCTGTGTGCACATTTACTGAATGGGCAGGTATGTCGAGAATAAATCAAACTTTATTCAGAGACTGAATCAGGTGAATAACTGCACAATAGCCCACATGTCAGGCCTCAACACAAGCTGAAGCAAATGCAAAACATATTACAAAGCAATCACCTGTCTACTATGGAACGGATGATTGTACATCGAGGATCAGAGAAAAGCAGTCTAAGACTTGCCACAAAGCTGTCTGTCTAATGCAACAAGCATGAACCCTGCCTGGTCAAGATGATGTTTTCAAATGCTCTTTGTTTGTGTTGCCTTGGGGTTTTCTTTAATTTTTGAGGTTGGATCAGCTGATTGCAAAGAAAAAGAGTAACAGTAACACTCTGATTCACCTGAGAAGGGGATTGATGTTACTATGTGAATGTGGTTAACAAATAGTTTTTTACCTAAACTATACAAATTCATGAGCATTTTTTTTCCATTTTACACCAACTATAATGTTTTAACCTTAACAGCCCAGTGGACCTCACCATAACCCCTGAAGATTTCATTCATTCTTCATTTCTGTGCAGTAACTGCACAGCAAGTTGGCCACCTTCCCCAGACCACCCCTCCCCTCACATGCTGTTAACAGGTTTGTCAAACACGTTTGCCAAACAGGGAGCAAGTCCATGTCACATATGGGATGGGAAAGAGGTGGGAACTAATGAGCAGCAGCAATGACCCAAGGGTTTTTCATTCGAGTTAAAAAACACAGCAGGGAGACTCTCTAAAGTCAAACACACAGAAGTGAGAACAGATGCAGAAGTCGGTATCTACGGGAAACAGCTGCTTCAGAAACAAACACAACAGTTGTCCTAAACACCATCTTTAAAATGTTTGAGCTTCAGGAGGCTCACAACTGATGTTGGTACAACCATCTGAGACCAGCTGGACTTTCTGATAAATCCCCAGTTCTTAGTTTGCATGATTCCAACGATAGCATGACTACATGACTTGATAATCATTGAAGTTTTACTAAAAATTGTTAGATTTTCCTTCTCCCAGTGCAATCCTGAAAATACTTTTTATGCAGTGGTCTATTTTGTCCACGTCAGCTCCAAAAATAGAAAAACGTTTTTGAACTTAAATAATAACTTATGCCATAACACTTTTTACGTTTATTTTTAATTATAAGAGATGATAACATGGCAAGGATTCTGGACAAAAAGCATTCTGTGATATTTTAAAATGTTTGCTTTAAGCACATATAGGGAAATTGGGTCTGAGAAGTTGGAAATAATTTTCTGTATAAAGAGTCAGTCCATCTATTAAAAACAACACTGCACTGGTAAATTAGGCTCAGTGCTCAGTTTTTTTGTTTTTTATTAGGTCACAATAAAGAAAAAACTCTAGTTATTAGGTCAGAAATTATTTAAAGGTAATCTCAAATGCAAAATCCCACATCTGATACCGTGTTATTTTTGGTAGTTGAAGCCAAAATAGAAAATAAAAGCTCTCCATAAAAAGTGTTTGAGGAACCACCAACTCATTTTAGTCATTTTTTCTGTCCAACTTTTAGCAGTTTCTCAAATTGTTTTTAAGGAATTTTCCCGAGTGCTCTACAACAGTGCTTCATTGCTGGCATGTTCAGTCTTCAGATGCTTTTTTTAATTGTCTGACAGATGGCATCATATTTGACTTTGGAATACTTTGGTATAGAGAGCAGCTTAGTACATCAACATTGTGATAATAATTCAGAGTGAAGAGGCTTCATCCTTCAATCTTTTTGAAAAAGCTGAATACTTTCAATCTATTTTTATTTTTTCCTTTCATTAAAACGTTACATCGAACCTGTTAAATAAGCACTGTGAAGACTGATATGGATGTTTTTTTAATAATCCGTTGTATCTGTCCTTGGGTTGAATTTGTGATATAGCTTATACTGGGAAAATATTTTAATCTCTTTTAATGACCAAACAACAATCTTTTCTCTCTCTTTGTAGAGGAATGAATTTCAAATTTTCTATGAAACCATCTAATCATCCTTCTCACATTGATGTTGATGTCAAGCAACAACTGCTTCTCTGGGGTCACTGTTGTTCTCTTTCTGCCTTAGCATGATGTTAACACATTTGAAAGTTTCACTGCAGCAAACTCCACACACTAAAACTTAAGCTTTCTAAAATTTGTCTGTGGAAATTCTCAATTATTGGGGTCATGGTAACCACAAAACAAGCTTCAATCAGATGCGACCAGACTTTCACTCAGTTTTTCTCCGGGCAAATTTCAAATGTACACTTGCACCTCAACACAAAAGGGAACATCTTTGATGACCATAAGTTAAGATTTTGGATAAAGAGGACAGATAATTTGAAAGAGGGGTGAAGGAAGCCACCTGTGTTAGAAAATATTTTCTTTCTAAAAGTATTTCAATAGCAGCAGCTTCTTATCTGCTGCTGTACTGCTGTAATTCATTATGTGTTTTTCTAAATTTCTGGTTAGATTATTTTAGAACCTATAAAGACCAGATGACTTCTAACATGTCCTCGAGCATAAATCCCTAGAATTTAATAAAGTTGTTGTAACTACTTACTGTTCTTCATTTATGTCTGTTCTTCCTTAACATAAACAGTGTCTTATGATCCCAACATAACTGTAAATTTTGAAAACCTTCAATTTTCTTACATGTTAAAATGAAATGGGAAGATAGGGTATGTGTTTGTGTTTATATTCAACTGTCAAACATTTTTCATCTTTACAAATACCATATCATGGTCAGCTATTGAGATAAACTGGAGGTTATAATCCTCGAAATCAGCTTTCTTCTGATGAGAAAAAAATAAAAAAACACAACAAAAATAGATGCACTTTGCCACATAAACACAGATGCCAGCATGTTGCCACACTGCAGGGATAAGAAAGTAGAAGAAGCACACAAACAAAAAAGTCTCATGGTTGTAACTCGGCACCGTCGGTGATGCTCAAGAGTCCAGAATCCTGCAGCGAGACGCTAAACGCTGTGATGTCATTCTCCCATGCGCGTGGAGACTTTTAGTCCATCAAAGGGACAATGTGTGAAGATCTGCAGACAGCACAACAGCCACAGATCTACACTGAGAGCCACAGCAGTTTCATCTGTCATTGTTTGTAATATTTACAGCTCTGTACACTGAAAAAAGGATCTGTTCACAGCCAAAAAACTAAGATACAACTCCAGGGACTGAAAAACTGCAACATTTTTGAAACTGTCTTTTTCCTTTAGCTATTTATGTTGATTGGATTCAACTTTACTAAAAAAATCTGATACTTACGGCCTGCGGAGTAGACAAAGATAAAGTAGAGCAAACAAAAGTTGAGGATAGATAAGATTACACAGTATACTTAAGTAAGATTTACAAGAAGGTCTTTCCCACCCTCCCCCCCATGATGTTTTTGTTCTTTTTCTGTTCCAACACAGCAAATAAGCTTAATGCCACGCACAAAAATTCAACTCAGATATGTAAAGAGCTAAATAGTTTCCCATGAAATTATCACAACGTAGTTTACATTCCTTCCACAGCTGCTATAACTGAGTTCTCTTCCGTTTTCATTTATATTTTTACACTTGATTGGTTTTTAGAGGAGGGTTTCAGCGGCGGCGGAGGCAGCAGGAGAGGTGGGGGTCTATAGCCTTGTTCGGTGATGCAGTTGTCAAAAGGAAAACGTGTGAGTCGTACTGCGGCACAGCGAGTTGTAGGCACAGGGGGTGGCTGTGTGAAGGTGGGAGGCGAAGAGGTGAGTGGCATTGTGGATCGTTGGGGATTTAAAGTTAAGAGAGCTCGGCCCTCACAGGTAGATCTCCCTCTTGGAGGTCTGGCCAGTTGGAGTGGTTGTGGAGTTGTACTCCGCTGCCTGGCTCAGTGGTATCTCCTCCAGGCCATAGTCTTTACCAGATGAGTCTCCACTCCCAGGATAGGCACTGCTGTAAGGGGTCATAAACCTCATGCTGGCCACCTTGGAGCTGCTGCCGGCGCTGCCACCCGTCCCGTGTTCCTCGGTCATCATTGGCTTCGGGCTGCCATTGGCCATAGGGTGCTCCTGTCCGTCCATTTCCTGGTAAGGCACAAAGGTGGAGAGCTTGGGTGTGCTCTTGGAAACCTTGCGGTTGGGGGACGGCTGACCAGGCATCCAGCAGGAATCAGAGTGGCCAAACTCTGTGCACTCACGTGTGCAGTTACCGGTCATTGCCACATCCGGGAGGGGTCTGAGATCTGCAGAATGACACAAAAACAGAATAGGATAAGCTTCCGGGAAAGTCAGCAAAATAACAGTGGTTGTATCAGATGTATATAAGGTTGATTTCATATAACAGACAAGGATACATTTCTCCTAGAAATATTGAACACATGTTTTTGTTTTCATTTCGTCATATAGATTCTTGTTAGCATTTTTTAAGAGCCCAACAGCCAACAACTAATGTACCTAAACCACCTATAAGTAACATATTATCAGTGTAAATCCAGATGTTTTTGTGAAGTCCTCTGGCTTTTGTAATAGAAGTCTATAAAAGGACATAATAACAAAGAAGAAGGAATGCAACAGAAGGGCCAGGAAAAAAGAAACAGGAGAAGTCCAATTGAGGTTTATGTTATAGAACGGCGTTTTTAATATCTTACTCATTAATTCATCATCTGTAACAGAACAAGTATGGTACAGCTGCACACCTACTGAGACATGGCTTACCACTTAAAAACAATGGCAAAGGAAGGGAATGGGGAGAAATGATTACATCTATCAGATGTAAATGTTATTTTTTAAGAAAAAAAAAGAAAAAAGTCAACCATCAATCATTCTTTTACTTCCACTTTCACAGAATTTAGTCCTTTGTGTTGGTTTATCTTTAAATTTACCATTATTTAAATTTTGAAGTTGCTGTCACAAAGGGACAAAATGTGAAAAAGCTGATATTCTATTCCATTAATCTTTCTAAATTGAGGGCTAAAGGAATTAGAAAATATAATTCCAAAAACGCTTCCCACGCTGCTTATTGTAACTATTGGAAAGTGGAGATCCGAGGGCTTTGATTACAGTACATTTTTAAATCTTCTTGAATTGATTAGGATTTAAAAAAAAAACACTTTGCTTTGCTTTGCAATGAAAAATGATGTTAGGCAAATAGAGAGCACACAGTTTGATCAAATAGAGAAGCAACTCCTAGATAGAATGAACCCAACTATTGGTAACTTTGCTTTACAGATTTTTGGTTTTAAAATGACTCACAAAATCAGGTGTTCCATAGTAACCTCCCAATTTGCTTTATTCATTTTTTGCATGAATTTGAGCTCTTTTATTATATTTTTTATTATTGTTATTTAGTCAAACGATTTTGAGTGATGCTGTGATTTTTTTTTTCATGCATCAGAAATTTCCAATGATACAAGTTAAAGTTGTATGTGAATAGTAAATGCTAGAATACCAATACAACTTCCTAGTGAGGAATGTAAGCCTCTACTGTTTAGCACAGAAAGATCCAATAAATGTTGCCTTTTTCATGAAAGAATTATAAGGACATGTCAAAGTTCAATGGGGACGAGACTGCTAATGGAAACATTATCCTATTATCCACACTGAGCTCCAACCATTTGAAGGAAATCAATTAGATCAGTGTTTATTTTTCAAGTCACTAATAGCTCACAAAATGACAGGATGTGTCTTCTAATTTGTTGCTGGAAGTCAGAGACCTTATGAAACTGAGTACTGAGCGTGAAACAGGATCAGCTGCCTTAAAGAAGGCAAACAACCTCAAGTTCATTAAGATGTAAATAATGTTTCTCAGGAAACCAATTAAAGCAAAAATAACAGTGCAAACACAGATTATGATTTTATCTGTTTATAGGGTACTCTAGGTTTTATAGTCTGAAATTTCCATTCGGTTTCAGAGCTTTTGTTCACGTTTAGTAGTCCCTAGGGCAGACAAAGAGTGACAGACAGCAGGGCTAAGTTTGCATAAAAAAAAAATATCACAGCTCAGAAGAGAAAAAGGTCAGAGATGGAAGCAGAAATATCAATGCGTATGCAGAGAATAACCTTTCTTCTGTGCGTGACATTAGATCATTCTTTGATACTGCGGGCTACAGTCTTGCATGCTGTGGAGAGAGGCAGAGAAGAGGCAGGAGGGGGAGCTGGTCCGCTTGGGGAATGGTGCTGATTTCTCAAAATGCCCTCCGCTTCATGCATAATTGACATTCATTGCCTGTATTTGGCAAAAGCAGCTACAGTCGGCTTTTCTGTCTGTTTGCCGGTTGATGCATCTGTTCTTATACAGGGGAGTGCTGAGTGGCCATCGCATCCCTCCCTACGTTTTCTCGCCTGCCTCTGGCTCGGATTTGGGCTTTTAAGCACTTCCTATGCAAAAACCAGTTGCTTGCAAAAACTGTTAAGTCATGTGCAAGCAACTGCTGAGTTCAGAGCACTTGATTATTAAGTGCTCAGCCCCTGAATGTCGCATCAGCATGAGCCACATGGAACACGTGCTTCCAAGCTCCAAACTCGACCCAGCAACAGGCAGGGAGCCACATCCTGCAGCACAACTCTGGTTCTCTAACTTTTAATCCCTTTTTATTGGCTATCTTGAGCTTTTTTTTCACATATGTCTTTCTGCTGCACAGTTTCAGAATCTCTTCTACGCATGTTTCCAACTTAAAATCAAACAAATATTGACCCTATTCCTCAGTCTCTGCTTTGTGTGAACAAAACTTGGCAGGTATTGATACAATACTGTTTGAACACTTGTACTGGTCTTATTATCTCTTCATTGACTTCTTGTTCACTTTTAGATTTACTTTATATTTACATTTAAAACGTTTTATTGCTTATTTAAATGTTCTTCAAACAGTTCTACATGATCAACAATAAAAACCAATGGTTCTTTACCAGCTATACAACAGAGGTGTTTACTGTAAAGATAAAAAAGAACAACCATTAAAAACAAATTAATCAAATAAAATAATGATATAAAATAAATTATATATAATTTCTAAAATACAATTATATTTATTTGTTGTTTCAAGGCTGCATAAGCCTGTCTTCCTGATAGATATTTTCCTACTGCACAAATAGTCTCCTGGTTTTGATCCTAGAATAAATTCTAGATTTTAAATTATTAGGAAACAATGAAGCAAAATATACACTGAACAATGTGATTTTCAATACAATTGTAAAAAGAAAGCATGAGGATCAAACAGAAGTTGCAAATACAGGCAGTTCAACTTGACTCTAAATTCACTGGTTCAAAATGTAATGTTATTGTACCATTGATCCTTCAGCACAGGGGTATGCTGATTTAATCTAAGACTGGTCCAGTAGTGGTCGTGTTTCTTTTAATTAAACACAAGAACTAAATGATCACAGCCTCAGATAAAGCTGATTGCAAAGCCTGATGGTGGGGAAGGGTTTTAAAAGTGTGTGTGTGGGGGGTGGGGGGTCACTAAGAGAAATCAGTACTAGTCCTTATGTAGCACATTTAGTGGACATTCCTGCATGAGCTGCAGTAGATTTTGAATGCTGATTAAATGCCCCTAACTCAGCTGTTATCAGCTTACTATTAAACCTTTATCACATCCGAATAAAATACAGAACTTAATTTAAAAAGCTGGAGCTACTTTAAAGTGTGCTATTCTGCCTTTGGGGATGGGCAGCTGTTAATTTCTTTATAGTAAGAGAAGAGATATTTCCCATCAACTTCATGATAAATATGGAAGCATGCCAGAGTAGAACAAGCCTTCACTGAAATGGCCAAAGAGGAATTTTAATATGGCACAAAAATCAAAGCTGGCCTTATTTTTCATAGAAGAGGTCACTTGGGATTTTGGAGATTATCTTTGACCCTCACCAAAGCTAAATGTTCAGAATATAACATTGTTCCTCTGAGGATCTGACGCCTTTTATATTCGTGGTCTCATCCCCCTCGGAAAACTTCAAATATTTGTTGGCTCTGCAACCGCTGGAGCTCTGAAAGTAGTCAAATTATCTCAGGGTTGTTCCTGCCAACAAACTAGTGCTGAACGTTCCAAATCCATGCCTGGCAAATATTTGGTCTCTATTCAGCATAAAATAAATATAGAACATTGGGACCCCACAGATTGGTGTGAGATTATGAGACATCAGGAACAAAATTTAGGTCTCAGTTACATTTATTTCAGCTCAAAATGTTGGCAGAAAAGACAACCAACTGTAATTAACAACCGGGCACAACATTTTCCATGTAGTCCAACTGATCTGACACAGCATGTCCAGATAACCATACATTTAGAGAAAGCATATTCTTACAGCATACAGTTTAATAAACCTTCCACATTAAGTTTTTGTTGGTTCCATAATAATATTATAAAGACTGCTATTATACTACAACTTTATTTTTGTTTAATTCTTTTTTCTATTCATCCATGTTATTGCCTTCTGTTTCTCCAACATTAGGTCATAAAACCTAAAAGCTTCTAAGAATATCTTCAATATTTTGTTTATCATTTTGATTTTACTACCATGCCGAGATGTTAGCTTTGTTCGTGTTAAAATGTCTTTAATTAGTAAATTGCTTAATCGCTGATCACCGGAACTGAACTGTAAACTTATTGCAATCTAAAAGAATCCAGCCAGAGCCCAGCAAAGATTAATCAAGTTAAGGATTTTAAATCCAGACTGAAATCCCCTTAAGTCGAAATGCGAGAAAAGCATGTTTGTGGTTTGAACTCTACATGTAGTACAAGTTTTACAATGATGAATCAGGACTGTACTGCATAGCTGGAAGGTAAAAACATAGATCTCTTGTGTATTTTCCGCATCCCATTTAGTTGTGGTGACAAAGGGTTCTTTATAGAGTTTTAGAAAATCTAATAATAAGAAATCGTGATTATTTAAAACATGTTTAGAAGTTGTTACTGACACAGTTTGTAAACCTCCAGAAGCTTTCTCTCCAAACAGGAAGGATTGGAGGTCAGAATGATGTTGCTCTACTCTGGACTCATTTAGGTCTGTAGGCGTGATGATGACAACTGTGATTAACAATCCAAATTCCCTGGGGCCCCAAACATCACAAAACACTTATCAGCTCAAAACCCTGCTCTAAAGCAGCAGCTATGTCACTCCAGCCATACCAGGGCCTGCAGCTTTCTTCTTTACATGCTGACAATTTTTTTTAAGTTCCGGGGTTATCCCTAAAGGAGAAGACATGCTATCTCATTTTCTCTCTACAGCACCCACAATGATGCTTTAACGGGGGCAGAACGCTAAATTCAGGGTTGCCACTATTACTAAGGCCTTTTCAAAACTGAGTAGCCCTTCTGATTTTTTTTTTTTTTTTTACTCACCTTATCTGTACTGCTGAGCTACAGTTAACCCCGAGGACCCTCACTCACCCTGTTGGCCTCTCTCTCTCTGTGTGCATAATACACTCCACTACCTTGGTCACCATTTTACGGTCAAACTAATTAGATTTCAGAGTCCCCGCTTGGGAAGATGTCAGTGGTATGAAATGGAAATAATTTCCAGATGAGTATCTGACATTTTACGCTGTCGACTAGAGTAAAGAGCCAAGGCGGATTGGCTCTCTCTTCCCCTCCTCCTTCTTCTCTTTTTCCTCCTCTTTTCCGCTCCATCACTTTATTCACAGAGATATGCTAAATCCTCAAGCTTCCCTTTTCACCGCTCAATCCATGGTGATAAATGGAAGTGAGTGTACACAAAAGAGAGACTCTCTTTTCTCTGCTTCTGCTTGAAGTGTTAATGTGTTTAATTACTTTAAAGATGGGTTTTCTGCCTATATGCGTATGTGTGTGAGAGTGTGCAAGTTTGTGTTACATCAAGTTCTACAAGAAAAACCTTCAATTAAAGCCTTTTCTCTGTCTATGACAATAGCTTCAATTTATCTTACAGGAACAACAGAGGACTGAGAGGAGGTGTAGCTCCTCTGAACGCTCAAAGACGTGCAGGAGAAAGACGCTCTACAGCTTCCTCTGCTGCAATCAGTGCCTACACAACTTAGTTTCAGATGACATTCAGGGTCTTAGACTTATCTCCTCAGGCTATAACTTTCATTTTAGGGGCAAAACTAAATCTACATTATTTGGAGATTTTTCATTCTTGATTTTCAAAAAGAGTTTAATTCAGTTTGTTTTTAACTATGCAGTTCCCATAACTATCATGTACCAGGGTACCAGGTTTATTAGAAATGATTCTCACTAACGTTTTTTTTAAGCAAGTCATAAAAATAAATACATTTATTGCAATACATTTCCTT
>JAUZNJ010043159.1:0-33292 GCA_034780135.1 Jordanella pulchra | reverse complement strand
GGCGACCCAGGTTCGAATCCGGCTTGTGGTCCTTTCCCGCATGTCTCTCCCCCTCTCTCACACCCCCTTTCCTGTCAACCTACTGTCAGAAAAATGAGCCACTAGTGCCATAAAAAGCTCAAAAAAAAAAAAAAAAAATTAAAAAAGAAAACACAGATATGTCTTAATTTATTAGCAAGGACTTTAGGAAAAATCGAGTTTGTCTTTATTTGGAAAATATGACTGTTGTGCATTTTCCTGTTGGTACAGTGTAGACGGACCTTGAACTTCGCCACCCCTCAGTGCATATGCCCTGCACCTTCTTAACTGGTAAAAAACTCCTTTTGTTTAATTCCTCTCTTTGATTTGGGTATCAGTTGACATCTTTTTGAATCATTTACACCTTTTAGTTTATTTCTTTTTCTCAAATTTCTTTTTGAAGTGTTCAGATTTTTGAACTTCTCTCCCATATCACCACCAAACGCTCAGTAGTTGATTCCTGATTTCCTTTTGTTTTGGAGGAAGTGGTTATCATTGTTTGCTGCTGTTTGTTCAGCTGTGAACAGTGACGTCCTCTGTTCTGTATCTGCCTGTTTGGGGAATCACATCCCGCTGAATCACTTTTGGTTCATTCAAATCAATTCTTAACAAGGTTTTTTCTACTACATGTTGTTTTCATTACAAACATATATGACAAAACCTGGCCAGTGCACTCCCAAAAACTGCACCCGAATTTTAAGATTTATGTAATTTCATTACATAACAAATTCCAGTTTTCGTTTTTATAGAAAACTGCAACACAAACTTATGAAATAAGCCTTGCATGATACATGTTCATTTATTTAATATAGCTTATTACTAAGCTATATTAAATACTAATTACTGTATTTATTTATGAATATATAAAGTTTAGTTGTTTGACTTGCATAATAATTACCTTTATGCATTTTAAACAATGAACTTGATTTATTTGAAATAAAATAAACTTATCAGTATTAATTTTGAGTAAGTACACTTTATTAATTATAAATACATAAATCAGAATATTAACCATTTCAAATAACTACATTTCATTATACAAATAAATATGGATCATGATAGATTTATTTAATAGGTTTGTGTTAAAATTAACTAAAAACAAACTAAATGGAAATTTGTGATGCAATAAATTAACATAAATCTTTAAATTTAGGTAAAATATTTTCTGTGAGTGCGATTAAATAAAACCTAGAAAAAAATCTTTCTTGTAATAATATGAACATCTTCAGACAGTTTGTTCTTAACTAAATTTAGCTTATATTATGATGAGAGCTTGTGGTAAAAGTTGGAGATGAACTTTACTGTTAATTTTGTCCATTTTGTAAATTCTTTGCTCATATAGACGTCTTTGAAGTTCGTCTCTCAGGTGTGACACTCACACACCCATCGTATTTTAATCATCTCTGGATGTTGTTATAAAATGAGCCTGACTCAGCATGAGATTTCAATACTCGTTGGAATGTAGAGGGAGGAAAGGAGGTGAGAGGTTAAAGAAAAACAAACAGGATGTAGGGGAATTGATTTAAAGAAAACTTTGCTAATTATCTTTTTCAACATCAAAGCCAAATTAATCAAACGTAATTATGAATCAAGAATGCTCTTAATGAAACATTAAAAGTAAATAAAGCAAGATAAAGTGCTGCCTTTTTTCTTTCTACAATTTGGTAGCAACAATGGGAGAATAAATACATCCCCCTCCCCAGTTACTTCCTCTTTTCTTCCCCTATGGAGTCCCTCAGTCCTGAGGACAACTGGGAGATAAAATCCCGTCACTGTGTCCAGGCTCAGAGTCAAGACCTCTGGTCAGTAGCAGGGAAACATATTCAGTAAGTCAAAACAAACATTTTCCCTCCTTTTTATTTTTTGTATTTTTAACAGGTTTTATTCTTTGATATAACCCATCTAAGAATCCGTTTTATCTCTACTTGCTGTCTGATTTAAATCTGATTAAGTTCAGGTTCAAGTTGAAAACATAATTCTACATAACAAGTATAAAAAGACACTTTTTTTTCTCATTGTCTAACATCAAATCAAAAGAAATATTACAGCCTAACAAATATATTTTTTTCTGTATCCAGTTTAACTATCCAAAGATTTAGTGGAAACTGTTGTTCTTGACAGAAATGGGAAATGAAGTAGCGAACTGCAATGTTTCCCACTCTAAAACTTGAAGCTACATTCTAACACTGGGTCAGTAAACCAGTAATGTTCTGATATGAATTGTTGATTTCTTACAAATTTTAGTGGAAGTTCTGTAATAGTAGAGTAACTACATATTTTAAGAGATATTTTTAGAGCGTTTGGAAAACTAGGTAAGCTTTTCCAGTACAGTTGTCTGGTTTAGAGTCTTATTTGAAGGACAGCAGCTTTTTTGTGTGACATCACATCAAGTATGACAAAACACGCAGGGTTCCCCAAGGATCCATCTTAGGGCCCCTCCTATTCAATATAAAGATGCTATCTTTGCTCAGATTATTTACAAAAAATCATAACATAAGTAACTATGCAGATGACATACAGCTCTACATTCCTATGTAATTACATGGCTATGAACCCATGCAAAGGTTACATGCATAGAAGAAATCAATGCATGAATGAATCAAAACTGCCTTTTACTAAATAAGCACAAACCTGAAGAAAAACATTTTTTTGACCAAAGGCGACATGTTGAAATCAGCTAGAAACTACTGATCAGGCTTGAAATCTGGTTGTTGTGATGGACTCAGATTGGAACCTTTAAAGGCACATTAAGACAGTAACAATTTTCTTTCTATTGAGAAAACTGTTACCACATGCTTTAAATTAAGATAAAAAACAGCTAATTTGTTCATTTCTAATTAAACTGTAACTAGGCAACCTCCCTCAGAGTTGGTCTTTCATCGTCATTTTAATTTATTGGTTTTTTGGCACAATCAAAAACTTTTTTAACTTCTCTCTTTACTGATCTTATATTGTTTTTAATTGTCTGTTTATAGCACTATTTTTCCTTCATTATGCTTTCAGTGTAACAGAAACTATCTTATCGTGAAGTCCGACTTTTCTATATTTGCAGTTATCATGCTAGCTAGTTTTCTGCTTTTTTTCTGTTTTCTTTTTCATAAAAATCACTTTAAATTGTTCTATGATTGAAAAGTGTTTCACATCTAAACTTACCGTACTCTGCTCCATAAACATGGTGCTTTACACTGAACATTAACAAATTTAATGAGTATTATGTCTGCAGCTCTCTGCACAACTGTTTCATTAAGTACATTTAATTACAGAAGTTAATGAACTTTTTGTCTTCACTGTTTTGTTTACTTGTAAAAAAAAATTGTTTTGTGAAAGTTTGTAAAAAAAAACTGTCTCACCTCAGTCTTTTAGTTATAAAGTCTAGAAAAACATACTAAAAACCACCATCCAGTTCCTTCTAAGGTTACTGAAAGAAGGTTTATTTTAAAAGAAAATTGACTGAGGATAACTATATATTTGGTAGGTTTAGTGCAAGCATGTCCAAACTCTGTCCTCGAGGGCACCTGTCCTGCAGGTTTTAGAGGTTCCTCTTCTTCAGCACAGCTGATTTCTATTGATGACTAATTAAAAGGCTTTTGTTGAACTGCAATCATCAGAATGAGGTTTGCTGAAGCCAAGAAACAAAATAGGACAGCGGCCCACAATGACCGACTTCGGACATGCCTAGTTTAGTGTGTCCCATTAAATCAGGTTTCACATTTTTATGCAGCAGGAGGAAACCGGAGCATCCGGTGAAGAGCTGAGCAGAAACAGGAAACCCAACGAACTACAAAAGGAAATGTTCCAACAAGCGTTCTAACTATCAGCCAGCAACCCCTAGGTACTCCATTTCATATCTATGACAAGTTTACATATGATCTGTTCGAATTAAACTTAATTTTTTTGTCAATAAAGATCAAATGCTACATTGGAGTCTCAGTGTTTGGTTTTCAAGCTTCAGTCATGTAGCTTGGTGTTTCTGCGAATGGTAAGTTGTTTTTTTGTGAGACAAAGATTGGAAACTATAAGAGCAAGTATGGTACAAAAAATTTATTTAGTAACAGTTTTGTAAACATTTGAGGTAAATTAACATTTACATCAACTTGTTCTTACAGTAGAATCATTAATACAACAAGGCACTTCTCTTGTTTAAGACAGCACTGAAAACAGATTGCTGCTGTGAGCATAGTGTGATGGTTCCTACTCCCTGATGAGCCAGAGACATCATGCTCCGCATGAAACATACTGCAAGTGGAGAGAGCTTCAAGGAGTCACAGGGACAACGCTCTTTGAACCCAACATCCTGTTAGGGGCTGTGGGGTTAGGGAAGGGCCAGCTACCCATTCTCTGAACGAGCAGAGCTGTCTGATATGACGTCCAACCAGGGTCCCGATGGGGTTTGTGGGAAAACATGAACTAAACAAACAGTAAAATGTTCCAGCTGGGGGGTGGGGTGAGGGGGTTCTCCTTTTTAATGTCCAAACACTTTCATATAAGTTTGCGAGATGAATAAAACTCCTTTTTTTAAATAAATATTCCTTCCTGTGTTAATATTTGTGTTTTTAAGACTTTTAACTTAGTGACCAGCAGTCTTATATCCCATTATTCCTCTCTCGCTCTAATAATATTACTATAGAGGAAGCACTTTTATCTCCTAAATGTGCAAGTACCAACTGCTAACATGTAAACCTTAAGAATCATAAATAATGAGAGGAGAAGAAGACTTCCTGGTATCGTTAACTGGAGCTGTGAAAGGACAAAGGCTAGTTTTATTTTAGTGTTTTACCCTTGCATGGCTCCCTGTGTTTACAGCAACTGTAACACCATAAAAGTTCAATCTTATACCTATAAGGTATACTATACACAGGTTATACAGTAACAGGATTTCAAAGCATCTCTACTTTGCTAAAATCTGAAAATTGTCCACTTCATCCTTTTCCCACTCCTGTCTCCTAATCTGATGCGAGCTGTGCTGACAATACATAACATACTGTCTTTACAATATTATTAAAAGGAAGAACTTTGTGATTTTTGAAGTGAAGTTCTGATGAAAGATTATCTCCAGCAGTAGGTCACTTTCTTAGTCTCCCAATTTAGTATCAAATTTTATTATATTGTCCCGGAGGCTGAGACTAATGTCTGGGGTGGGGGGGTTGGTCAAAGCTAAAGCGCATATCTACTGTCATAAAACAACTCTGACCTCAATTAAAGATGCACCAATCCACATTTTTCCCCTTTCAAAACTTGAATTTGGATAATTGCACTGTAAAAACTAATTCTGTAAAAAAGAAAAAGGTCGTGGTAATTTTCTGTCAGGATCGTTTCTGTTTTACTTATTTTTTCATAAAAAGAAATTCCGTAAATAAAAAACAAAAAAAAACCTTTCTGTTTTTTTTTTTACTGAATATTTTTCTCTACATGTTTCTCTAATGTAAATTCCTCTAAAAGTTGAAGTGAAGTCAGAACTCTCTTGAATAAACGGCTCTGATAAATACTGTAAAAAGATCCGTAAAAAACAGATTACAGAAAATGATTCCTTTAAATAAATACAGTACTTTATACTGTGAGTAATGATACTTTTCCGATTGCAAGGCTGTGTTTGCTTGTAGAGAGAAGTCAAACATTGAGATTAGTATAAAAGTAGAAAAGAAGTAATAAAAACAGGAAATCGTGCTAACAGGATAAACGGTATCCTGAAAACAAAAATAAACTGCCTTTATTGAAATTTCAAGGCTTTAAACCAGACTACATTTAAAAAAAAAAGAATTAAACTAAATACATTTGTCCCTAATGATCAGGTCCTTTTTTTTTTAGATACCAGATGTTGAATTTTCTTTGGCATCAGAACCGATACAGAAATTCATATTGGATTAGTGCATCTTTAATCTTAAAACGTGTTGTATTTGTTTATGCAATTTTTTTTTTTAAGCTTTAAACCATTGTCAAATCTTGCTACATCAACTCAGGAAATGAAAGTAGGAGGCGGTGCGTCACCAATAATCTTCCTATGTTGAGCTTGTACTAAGAACAAAACATGTCAAGAGTTCCCTGTCAGTGTAACCATCTGTTCTCTTTTTACTACTTAAGGCTGGTTCATAAAACTTTTAAATTCTCGGGTGATTTTCAAATACTATGATATCCCACTCATGATGATTAAAAAAAATCTAGGATAGAAAAGCATTGGTCGTACAATGTGTTCTCTAAAGACCCTTTAGAGCATCAAGCAAAGAGTCAAAAGACTGTCTATGTGTACAATGGCAGATGCAATCAACAGAGTGGATTTATGTGTGATGATGAGGGAAAATAGGTTGTTTTAAGATATTTTTGCGTGAGATCGTCCACCTCAAAACATTAGCTGTGCATTCAGCTCAGCAGTATTATGATCTTGCCTTTAAATATTCTGTAGCTGTCTCTAGCATCAGACCCCTGCATACATGCGGGCTGGGAATCGACAGCTCCCTAAACCAGCCAATTACTCAGGGGTTTCCTGCTGGCGTTTGTAGCAGCTTGAAGTGAATATAAATTGTTTTTCATTTGGTAAAAACTGCAAAAATCAGAATATAAAATCAAGTATTTTTCGCTGGCAACTTTTGACATTTTAAGTATTAATTATAAACTGTTTTTCCCCACAATGTAGTCAAAAAATATTTTACTACATTATTGACAGATCTCTCACTTTTCTTTGCATGTAAAAAAACAAATGGAAAACCTATTCACCTGCCTTTTAATTGAACACCCTTGACACGTTGGACACCACACAAAACAGAATATCAGCCCAAGACAAACCAATATGTTGGATTTCCTCGATTTGCGATCACAGGGATCAAAACGTTCAACCAAGCAGACCCGATCACTCTCATTTCACCACAAACAACAGGATTATCTCCTCGGTTTTGGGTCCTTAGAGTCTCCAGATATCAGGAGCTCTCAGAGGAGGAAGATCGTGTGGAAATTGGCACACTTATCTTTCCATGTGAACCAGCCTTTATATATCAAGCATTTAATCTGCCTATTTAAACTCTCAATAGCTACATTTGAATGGACAAATAATCATATTGAAGGCCTGATCAGATCAAAAATTCTTAATCTGATTCAGTCTGATCAAATATAAACATTATTCCGATTGACAGAGGAACTTTTTTCCATTTGCCAGTCCGATTGCTGTCTATGTACACACCCATTCAGATCTTTGAAGTAAAATCATCTCCTCCATGTGTGCAACACCAGCATAATGTTTTCTTCTATTTATTGACCTTCATTCAAGGGGTCCTGGTCCTCCTTGGTGCAGGAGATGGCTCTATATGTAATGTGCAGAATAACATGCCACCCTGCCCTCTACCCCTGTAGCAAAAGAGCATTAGCATAAGATACCACTGTGCACTTAACTAAAATAACCACCAAAAATAAAAGTATAATGCTACGTAAATCCATCTAAAGTTTCTAGTCCGTTCTAAGGTCCAGCTAAAGTTTTAGGATGAGCGATTACAAAACAGTCAGATTCTTCTTCTAGTGCTAAAGTGAAAACTAGACATGTCTTTGAAATGTTGAACTGATTTAATCTGATGAAACACTCATGATCAGATCATTTCAATTCAGTGTCCATGTAAACAGAGATTTTGAACTTCCGATCACCAAGATTTAGATCAGATCGGAGAAATTTGTATGTAAAGGTGGGTTATGTTTGGTACGCTGTCAATGTCTCCCATAGGAGGATCATCGGTGGTGAACCTTCATTTCCAGGCTAAACATCAGCAGTTTCTTTGGACTTAGCCACACAACTCAAACATGACAATGGTTTAAAATTTCCTTTAAAAGTTTTTGCATAAACATCTAAACTATTTTTAAAGTGGAGTATTTTTAATGAGGTAGAAGTCTGGTTTGGGCTAGAGCCTTCCATGCTAAGCGCTAGCTTTAGCATCTGAGGAGAGTTAGCATTTGTACTAAATAAAGACGCCTTTAGATTTATCTATTGCAGGTCAGATGTATATTCTTTTAAGAGAACCTCACTTCAAAATACTAAACTGTCCCTTTTATTTAGTAACATGTGAAGTGCAGATTGGGCTTTCACTCCGGGGCCCCTGGTGTCAGGTTAAGAGTAAAATCCCAGAATAGATTTGATGTTAAGTGTAAAACAAAAGCATTTTGAAAATGCCTTCAGCGTGGACAACCAAACAGTACATCGACAAACCATGTACACAGGACTGTGGCAGCTCATGGGGTCAGTTAACCCCTTGGGTATCCCAAAAAGGTGTCTAAGTATCATGACAAGCACGAGAAAAAAAAGCATTAGTGGGCAACTGCACAACAGCATTTTAAAAATGCGCAAAAAGCTGTCTTTGTTTTTTTCTTTTTTTTCTATTTTTTTCCTTTAATCTGAGCTGTGTCTCAGTCAAAAACTGACTACTACAAGGGTACAGTTAATGAGTAAAGTCCAAATCAGTTTCTTAAAAAAATAGCACTTTTCAGAATAAAACCAATGAAGAAGCACATTAATTGTTTAACAATAAAAAAATCATCACATCTCAGGTGTGATTAAAAAGGTAATGGCAGGTATGTGGGATACCTGTCACCAGAACACCGTATTTCAAACAGGGAGGACATTTTTATCTTCATTTTCTTGGCTGCCCTTAAATCTGCTTTTCATTGTGAAGATTTAATTTTTTTGGCGTGCAACACCTTTGTGCAATATTTCTTTGGCAGGCACCAACATTTTTGACTTCTCTCTCATCCTTTTTACAGCACAATTTGTCAAACATGGGCATAAAGAGAAATTATGGTTTTGGAGTGAAACAAAAGCCAGTTAATCGGTGAGTTCTAGGACTGTCATCATGTGTTGTTAAAAGGATTATAAACATTTACAACAATTTGAGGGTTGTTTCTATAAAGTACCCTAAAAAATTAATTAATTGGACCTAAAATGCAACATGTGTCACATGCTGGAGCCAGTTAAAAAACCCTGATGGTATCGGTGCTTTTTTTTGTCACCGTCAGTAGGATTTAAGGCCATTTTAACAATATCCCAAGGAAAGTGCAAAAGTGACTGTTGTTGTACAATAGTAATGCATTTTCTATGCTTCATGCCGTTGGACAACTGGCTGAATAAAAAGTATTTCCAGTTTCCTCAAATGTAGATGGTAAATGGTGTAGAAACTAAAGTAGCACCCATCCCCCTACCCAACGAATGGCAAATCTGTCGAGTGTCTGATCTGAAGGAGTCAACAAACTGATAGAAAATATGAACACAGAGGACTTTATAATAAAGGAACCTCATACTGGTCCATGCCTTGTCAGTATCCTGCCATGATATATGTTATATGAGGAAAAATCTAGGTTAAAGAAGTTGAAAGAAACACCATGACGTGTCTCACCAAACCAAAACGATTGGTAAAATATGTCTTTTATGACATGAAAAGGAAACCTTTCTTTGTTAACTTGTGGGGTGTCATTTTCTATGTACGAACCTAGAAAATTAACCCGCCTTTACATCAGCAGCTCTACAACTCACCGATTGCACAAAAAGGCTGTGGCTCATGGGCAATGATACATGACTGAATACTACCTCGGTCCCCATGGTTGAAAAGCCTCCCAAAAGGTACGAATCTTTTCTTCCAGTTCATGACTGTGGATTGGATGATAACTAATAAACGAGGAATGTGTTTTAGCTGAGAGTTAGGGCAAGAGATCAAACATTTGACAACCAGAAAAGGACCTGAGAGCGAAGTCGGATGTTGCATAACTGTTGCTGGGGGGAGTGTTTCAACATTAGCAGCTATATTTTGTGATGTTTTGCTTTCCTGCCTCTTGTTACTGTGTCCTTTTCTCTTTTATGTGATTTTTTTAATGCTTAAAGCAATTAGGTTTTGTTCTCTGTTCTCATTAAACTGGTGACAATCATAGTGTTTGTGGCAGAGGCAGAGAAAAGCAGGTTTTAGACAGCCAGATCGTTTGGCCTCGCCCTGACATTGCTGCTCTTGCTCGCCCGGCTGAACCGCCGGGGGTCTGTGCTGGCCGTAAGCGGCGGCTCATGCATCTCCACCGTCGTGGTTGTGTGGCAGCCATCCTGTGTGTTTCTGTCTCCCCCACTGCTGTCTGCGTAAGAGGCGGTACCTGGGCATCTGCCACCGGTGGTGTTGGCGTTGCTGTTGTTGCTGGAAAGAAGCAGAGCAGCACCAGCCGGCATCTGCTGTTCGCTCTCGTTGGCAGAAGAAGATGAAGATGGCGAAGGGGAACCCATCTCCCGAGTCTGCTGCTCGGTGGCAAGGTTAGCCCAGTTCTGCTGCGTGGCCAGCCGGTGGTTGTTGTTGTTGCTGATGTAGTATTGCGAAGGTGAAGCAGGCTGCTGAAGGGAGTCCTCTCGCTGGAGGTCATCCATCTTGAACTCCCCTGCTGAAGCCATGGTTGCTGGCCTTATAGGCGGCAGAAACGCCCCGCTGCCCGCTGTCACCTCTATGTAGTTGGGAGGGTAGCCGTGACTGGACGGGGCAGTTCTGGAGGCCGAGGCCAAACACGGAGGCTCTTCGGCGTCGGCTTGCTGCAGCGATTTGCAATCAGGAACGAACTCATTCGTCATGCCCTGTTTGAGTTTCTTCCATCCGAGATGATAGATCTCTAACAAATTTAGCAAAAGAGACACGCAAGCCACCACAAGCAAAAATATGATAAAAATGGTCTTTTCAGTGGGCCTTGATATGAAGCAGTCAACTGTGTTGGGGCACGGCCAACGCGAACATTTGTACAGGGGCCTCAGCTGGAAGCCATACAGGAAATACTGGCCCAAAATGAAACCCACTTCAAACAGGGTCTTGAAAATAATGTTGAACACATAAGTGCGCAGCAGTGCACCCCTGATGCGGATTTTGCCATGCTCGTCTCTGATTGGTGGCTTCTCCTTCTTCCCCCCACCTCCAGAATCACCACCGTTTCTATAAAGGAGTTCCTTCTCCTCTTGGAACCTATTGGCTTTGCGCATCTCCTCCTCCTTCTCTTTACGTTTCTCCTCCATGCGGACGATGTGCAGCACGTGGCCCAGGTAGATGAGGGTCGGAGTGGACACAAAGATGATCTGCAGCACCCAGAAGCGGATGTGGGAGATGGGGAATGCCTCGTCATAGCAGACGTTCTCGCAACCGGGCTGCTGGGTGTTGCAGGTGAAGTCGGACTGCTCGTCCCCCCAGACCTCTTCAGCCGCGGCGCCGAGCACCAGGATCCTGAAGATGAAGAGGACGGTCAGCCAGACTTTGCCAATGACGGTTGAGTGCTCCTGAGCATTCTCCAGCAGCCGCCCCAGAAAACTCCAGTCGCCCATGCTTCCACGTTTCTAGCCTACAGAGAAAGTACAGGCTGGGGAAAAAAAAAAAAAAGAAAAGAAAACAAGACAGAGGGAAGAGAATTTGTGAGGTCAAAGAAATGCTAACAAATATTAAAACAGTCTAAAACTAAAACGTTTTTACCCCGAGTCGTCGGCATAAATCCTTCTAAACCATTGGATACCAATCAGAAGAGGATCAGAGCAGAAAGCTGCACCTAACCACAGCCTTTCAATACAGATGCTGGTATACTGTACAGGCCACCTGTGCGATTGAAGCCCAATTCATTGGCTTTTCTTTCTGTCTCTGTGTCAGGCCCTGTCTCTGTCTCTCACCTACTCGCTCCGCTGCCCAGCAGGCATGTGCTGAGATCAACATTATTATGTTCGAAAACAGCATTTAGCAGAGATGGGGCTCTGGGATGGCAAACACACACACACACACACACACACACACAAATACTGATACACACACATTTACAAATCGCACCCTCCCTCACCCCAGTCTCTGTCTGCTGTAACACAAAAAAAACTGATGAACCACATGGGAAAAAAAACCTAACTTTCACTGTATGGCTGACATTGGAATATGAAGTATGAATTAACAATATATTAGTGAAATACACCATTAAAAAGGTTTGGAAAACTACACAACTCTTGAATAATACATAGTTTGAAGAATCAGGGATAAACTTTTTAATGTATTGTACTGATAAATGAACCAAAAAAAAATGTCAATAAATCAAAGTTGTCATTGTAACTAAAAGCTCAAAATTATCATTATTTACACCACTGTTTTCAAGAAGCCAACTTTTTGACATGTCCTTTATATAGTTTAATTCAAATATTTACATGTATAGTAATTTTTTTTTGCCAACAATTCGACATCAGCATTTAATAACTGAAGCAAAAATAAGCTATAATGAGAGAACTTACTGAGAAACTGGTGAATTAAAGGTGATAAATCCATCGACTATAAGGTTCACAATCTGTTTGACACCTGGAGGAGAAAAACGTTCGTTCAACATTAAACATTCTGAGACATTTAAAGTATTTTAAAGCCTAACCTTCATTGCTGGTAATATCAAAGCAAAAAATAACAGTGAGATACAGTAAACTTTATTAATAGAGCCACTCTGTCTGTATTTGCTGCAAACTTCCTGAAGGAGTTCAAGAGAGGATAAATACCATCCTTTTTAAAAGTTGTGGTAACTTTTTAAAAGCAAGCTTTACATTTAGCATTAAACTTTTAAAGTTTAGTGGTATTTAAATCAGAATACAAAGCCATACGTGCCAGACTCATAATGCAGAGTGTGCCAGAGTGCACAGACTCCCTTTAAGCGCCACCAGCTTTGTCAGGCTTTTGTTCCTGTGTTTATCGTAAAACTGAGGCAGGTTCTCCGTTACCTTCAGATTTCTTCATTATCTCTCCCACCTCCCTGAAAGTTTCACTTTGTCCGTCATACCTTTGAAGATGCCAAAGTTACATAAGATCAAATCCATCAGCTGTCAGCGGTGCCATAGTTGGAGGGCGTTGGGAAGAAGACCTCCAGCTGAGAGCCTTTCCTGAAGACTTATTTCTTTGATAATTTCATCAACTGCTTGCTTTTATGGTTACAGTTGCTTCCAAACGCACATGGACTAACTCCTCCAGGTGCCTTCTCTGTCCCGGGGCAGTAAAATAGCCGCGTTTACCAATGGTAATATAATAATAGGAAGAAAAAGTTGCCCTCTGTTTGTTGACAGTATTTTTGAAGTCCGAGATGTTCCGTTAAACGGTGCTGGAACCAGTTTCCACCCACGTCTGGGCTGTCACATTGTGAGACCATGCATGAGTGAATCCACAGAGTCATCCGCCTGTCCTGAGTCACACCACGCCCAGACCTAACCTATCCCTCCCCACATCACAGCCCCAAAACTGTGCGCAAAGTGGGCAAAAAATGTACAACCATCTACTCAGAATATGTTCAGGTTACATAACGTTTGCTCTATGTTTACTCAAGATCCTCAACCTGACACGCTATTGTCATTTCATAGATAAACTGATGTCTCAAAGGCAAAATGGTTTTGATGATCTTAATAATGCGTAAATAATTGTACTTCCGATGAGGAGAATATTCGGATCATTGAACATGAGGATAGGCCTACTTTAAGGGGATTCCTTAGTGTGGAGAAACTTAAATTATTGTATGTTGTGTATAAGAGGTTCAGGAAATAATAAGATTGTGTATCTTCTACCTGCTCCTTCTTGAACAAATCATGTAAAACTGCATATCAGTTGGCAAAAAATTGACTTATTGTTTTTCTTTCTGTTTTTAGTCGACATTTTCTGTTCAAAATAAATAGATAAATAAATATTGCTTTACTACTAACAATAGGCGCTATATGAGGCCTAAACACAAGCTTGATCCCAGTAAAGAGGTAATAAAACTACTCATATTCTTTACTTAAAGTACAAGTACAAATACATGAGTTTAAAAAAAGATATTGGAAAAAGTAAAAGTACCTGTTGAACTTTTTTTACATATGTAAAAGTAAAATAACCAAACAGTGTGTACAAAAGTAAAATTAATGCTTTATGCTTTTAAAGGAACGTGAAAATAACTTTTATAAACTCTATTTTTCATGAACAGAACATAGGCTTATTTTCCCATTTTCTCACAGTGTTGATAGCAAGAAAAAAGAAAAAATGACTTGTTCAATTTTTTTTACAAAATAAAAGAACAGAAGTCCTGACGGAGCATCTAAAGTCCTGTTATTTACAGCATTAAAGTTGCAAATAATACTAACATTGAAATAGAAAATAAAACACAACTAATATGTAAATGTAAGATTAAATAAAGGGGGAAATGGATGTTATCCGTCATCTCAGAATCAAATCCACCAGCTTCATTGTTCCCAGGTCCTCGGTTCTCATCCATCTATAAATGTTTTACTATGAACTAACCAGGCTCCAGTTGGACAAATAGTCTTTTGACATGTTGTTATCATTTCGCATGGAACTAATGAGTAAGTTTGGAGAAAGTAACTGTAGAAGGTACAGATATTTGTGATCAAATGTAGTGAGTAAAGTAAAACATCCCTAGCAAAATAAACCCTCAAGTAAAGAACAGATACTGAAAAAAAGAGCTACAAACAGTGAGCAAACAAACAGTGAAATATTTATACTTCCTCTGGATCCCAACAAGGAATTTAAGGGTAGCATCCATCCATCTTCTCCCGCTTCATCCCTCAGGGTCACGGTTGGGCCGGTGCTTATCTCCGGCTGACTATGGTCGTAAGGCAGGGTACACCCAGGAAGGGCAGGGAAACACATAGACACACAAACATGCACGCACACACTCACACCTAGGGACAACTGAGAGAAGCCAGAGTACCTGGAGAGAACCCTTGCATGCACCGGGATGTGACCTTAAACCAAAGCTTGAGCCCAACTTCATTTACAGAGGTGGGTGGTAACTAGTTACATTTACTCAGTTACATTTAATTGAGTAGTATTTTTTTAAATGAATCTACTTTTAGGAGTAGTTTTACTGCCGTACTTCTTACTTTTACTTGAGTAATATTCTTGTAAAGTACATCTACTGCTACTTGAGTAAAATCTCTAACTACTCTGTCCTCTATGAGTAATTTGAACTATTCCAACATCAAGTAAACATACAGTAACCAGTAGATATTATCAGTGGAAGTTCTTCCATCTGTCTTAAAATATATAGAGTTCTCACTGTAAGGATTGGTTTTCTAATTTCATGAGGAAAAAAGTATTTGGGAAAAGTATTTCTTCTGCATGAATTTGTTCTTTTCTATTAATGACACTTATTTATATTCTTTATGCACTTGAGTCTTTAAAACTACATAACTTACACATAAAGTCTGTCTGTCTGTATCATTTCTAAACACCAAATCAGATGTTAGTATCCATCAATTACTTAGTCCTCAAGTAGCCTTTTTACCAAACACTTTTTTTTAGCTTTTACTTGAGTAATTTCTTGGATGACTACTTTTTACTTTTACTTCAGTAAAAAAATATTGAAGTAGTGCTACTCTTACTTCAGTAAAATAAATTTTGGCTACTCTACCCACATCTGTTCATTTGTCAAAAAACACTTTTAAATAATAAAATAAAGGGTTTTTTCAAATGCAACAAATAAATACCCTCATAACAATATCAGTAAACAGAATAAAGAGCCAACCTGGTGTGTTTTTACAGATTTATGAAAAATTTCAAAAAGAAAACAAAAGTTGAAGGATCAAAGTGCACGTGTAACACAAGACATGGCAGATACAAACCCTAATTAAAAGCATCTAGTTTGTTCATTTCTCACAGTGAAAAGCTGTCCATTAGTGTTGCATAGCTGTTAGAATTGGACCACTACATTCCAGTGGAAATAAAATCAATAAAAAACTCTGCATTGATCAAGATTGTTTCCTTAAAATGTCTAATTTCACACCAGGATGTCGTTTGAAGGCAGATGTACAGAACATGTTTCTTTTTTAATGACATTCAAGTCCCCAGAGTCCAACAATGTGCCGGTCATGTATTCCTTCGGCGTTCTCAGGCTGAGGAAACTCCAAATAAACCGCATCAGCCTGAGCTTGTTACACAACAGAAACACACTGAGCGACTTCGCTTTTACAAGGCTGGAATTTACAAATCTAATTGACACGTCTACATATCTCTCTCAGCCCCTCAGCAGTTATTGCACAACAACAAAAGGACCAACCGCGTGCCCTTTTTTTCAATGAGCAGATGTGACTAATCCATGATATCTATTCCTGGAAGGATGGACAACAAAGACGTGGTTCACTTTGAGATTTGTGTTATTAGGAGGCTGAGCTGTGATTAGAGCTCTGGCTAAAATAAGGCACAAGCTGAAAGCTGATACAACAAGCCGGGTGTAGAACATACTATAAAGATCTCTATACGTGAAGACAAAAAACAACCAAGGCTGATGTTTGATGAGCAGAACAAGGAGAAAGGAGAAGATTCACAGATGGAGCGACTCTTGTCTAGTATTTGTTAAAGTTTAACAACAGTGGCAGATTTCTGTTCCTTTTAGATGGAGGTTTGAAATTGTTTCTGTCTGCTTCTGACAGGAAACAGGACAGGCATTTTTCGAAGACAATAAAAAAGTGTTAATGATGTATTACAAAATAGTTTTTCTGAGCTCCTAAATAATCTATAAAAAAAAAACTTTAGTTTTAGTGTTTTGTCAATAGGTCTTTTGTGAAAAGCTTCAAGTCTTAGCTGTTGGAAGGCCTTCTTTCCATCACCCTAATCTTTATCTCCCTCTACCAATGAAAACTCGGTCCCTCCAAATTGTAAAAGTAAAAGATAATTCAACTTTAATTTGCGAGTGTTATGAATAATTTAAGGATTAACTTTTAAATACTTCGCAAACATACATCTGTGTAAAGATTGTACAGTTGCTAATTTTGCATAGATGCAAGCTTTACAATAGTATTCACACCCTTGATTCTTTTTCGCCGTTTATCACGTTAAAAACCACAAACTGTCTACTGTATTTTAATTTCAAGTGATTTACCACATATTGCATTGCTGTGATAATAAAAAGGGACCATGCATTCGTTTACAAGTGAAAATCTGAAAAGTGTGGAGTGCATATGAATCCAGTCCCTTAATCAGATACACTTTGCCTAACATATAATTCAAGGCTGCCTAATTTGTAAACAGATATATCAGATAAAACCAACTTCAGAGTTTTTTTTAGAGAACATTAGTGAAAAATTAGCTCACGGGGACCAGGGAGGACAGCAGATAGGACACTTTATGGAGTATTTTAAAGCGCAATGGGGTTAAAAAAAACTCAGTATTGGAAGCTTTAAAGATATTAAAAACCATTGTTCAATCTAACACCCAAAAAGTGGAAGAGGGTGCTTTGGTGTGCACCATCCCCATAGTGAAGTACAGCGGTGGAAGTATTACGCTCTGTTCTGAGTTGATGAGGAAGATGGACGGAACCTCCTAAAGGGATTGAAGAAAAACCAAGCTAGAGGGAGCAAAAGGCTTGGGATTCGGGGAGTTTTATCTTTCATGAGTTTTAGGGGAGTCCAGTCCAAGTCCAAATCTGAAGTCAAATAAGAATCTATGATAAGCCTTTTGATGATTAAACAGCAGCAAAATGGTGGTTCTAAAAGGAACTGGTTCAGCAAAGCTAAATGCAAATACATTTATTTATAAAAACGTGTGAAAACGTATAATCATGCACTATTTTGTGTTAAAATACATTATTAAGTATGTGGTTGTAACACGAATGTGAAAAAAATCAAGTGCTGTGAAGTATTTTTGTAAGCCATAGACTAAAAACAAAACAAAACAAAAGCCTGCAGGTTTATGAAAATTCGAATCAGACAAAAGTTATAAACAGCCTTTTTAAAAAATACCTTAATAGCAGAACAACCTGGCTGGAACAGTTTTCTTTCTTAGGCTGATAAAATGTCTAAGATTATGTTCTCAATATTATTGCACCATCTGTTTGTGAAATTTAAGAGACATTAGCACTCCTTAGCTAACTCGGGTATATTTACATTGTTTTAATGTTTATTAATGTACACTGTCCCCTTTCAAATAAACAATAAACTAAACTAAACTAAATTGCTGTCTCATTTTGTCATTTGGTATTTGACTAAAAAAATCAATCCATTACATGATTGATAATATTCACTTAATAAAGTGAAATGAATGCACACTTCTAAACTAATTCTTCACACACCCCAAAAAAACATAAGTGTAAAAAGGCGACTCAGTCAACAAAGCAAAATCTTTCATCTATCCGTCTTTGATTAGTCAAAGCCAATAAAAAGCCAATAAAAATTTTCCTTCCTGTAAACTGCAGCCCCACTTCAATTATCCCTTCATTCACCACTAGGTGTCAGTGTAGGCTAATCTACCTCTGGAACAACACCATACTCACATTTCTCAAATCTCCAGTGTTGGAAAATCTAAGATTTCCTGCATCACTCTACAGTCTGTTCCTTTGTTTTTGTTTTTTTTTTAATGTTGTTTTCTGTTGTTTCAAAACTTCTGAGCAAATTTATGCTGCTTAGCCGACCACTTCTGATGAAGAAAAATTAACCCAGCAGGGAACAATGCACATTTTATGTCTTGAACCAGTCAAATGTTGCCTCTGAGATCACAGCAGTTGACTCTTTAAGGTTTAAAGGGATTTCTTTGACTTGTAAACTGATTTATTTTTTGGTTAAACTACTCTGTTTGCGAGCAGGTGACCTCTCTGTTGATGGACAAAAAATAACGACAGGGTAGAATCCAGCTAATCCAAAAAAACTAAAGCATTCAGCTGTGAACAACACTGTAGTGCATGAGTGGGAAATCTAAAACCATGTATGAGACAATGCCACCCAAGTTAACTTCCCTCGGGTCAATATAATTTCTACTGCTAGTTAGGAAGCTGGACTAAAGCCTTTCCACAGTAAATACAGACTCTGCATCCCACAAGACATCTCTAATGGAGTTTTACAGATTGGATCTACAGTTTATCCCTCTCTTTGCTCTTTAGCACATGGTCTTGTTGCTGGACGTGTCCAAGGAGGATGACAACAACATCTCGTTCTTCTTGTTGTCCCTTGTCACATTCTCTGAGTAGGGGTGTTTCCTCTTGTTTGACCGGTTCGAGCACCTCAAGAGCGCCTTGACGACGAGGTACAACAGCTCGGCCACATTCAGCACCATGCAGATGGCCGAAGAAGACACCATGAAGATGGTGAAGACGGTTTTCTCCGTTGGCCTGGAGATGAAGCAGTCCACCTTGTTGGGGCAAGGCCACTGTTCGCACTTCACCAGCCGGGGCATCTGGAAGCCGTCGTAGACGAAGTACAAAGCATACATAAAGCCGCCTTCAAATATGAGCCGGAAGAACAGGCTGCAGGTGTAGGTCCACCAAAGAGGGCCCGTAATGGGCAGGCGTCTTTTCTTCAGGGTCTCCAGGTCGGTGTTTTCCGTGCCATTGGAGGCCAGCATTGTCTTCTTATCCCCACGCTTTCTGTACGCCACATGCATGGCTACGAGCAGAGCTGGTGTGGACACAAAGATGAGCTGCAGGCACCACATCCGGATATGTGACACAGGGAAGAAGTGGTCGTAGCAGACGTTCTTGCAACCAGGCTGCTGCGTGTTGCATGTGAAGTCTGACTGCTCGTCTCCCCAAACGCTCTCTGCAGCCAGGACTAGGATAGTGATGCGGAAGATAAAGAGGACGGAGAGCCAGATCTTCCCGAGACTGGTGGAGTGTTTGTTGACGCCGCCCAGTTGGGCGTAGAGTGCCCCCCAACTCATTGTGGAGACGAGGACCCTGGAGGCTCCTGTAGAAGATAAGAGAAGGACTCAGCTGTGCAAATCAGAGGACCAGAGGACAGAGTGAAAGCAGCTGCTGTGTTCACAACTCACTCTTTCCTCAGACAACTTAATCTATTCTGTCTCTGACAACAGGGTTAAAGAGACCGTTTCACCATCATCATCACGTGAAAAACAAAATTGCCTGAAACAAATTGCTTAACATGGAAGAGTTATGGTGGATTCTGCGCTTCAGAGTCAGATTACAACAAGTTCAGAGAAGTTAAAGTCTCTACATGTCAGAAGCGAAGTTTGAAAAGATTTAGTTTTAGTAATCAGGCTTCAGTGCAAACTGTTTGATATTAAAACACAAAGCCTCATCAGCTGAGCATGCCAGTACACAGCCTAGGTGTAGCAATGCAACTAACCCCAAAAGAAGACACGGCATTTCCATTGCTTATTTAGCTTGTCTTTGAAAGGATACTTTACTCATTAAAATTTAAAATTCATTTTTAAAACAAATCAAGCTACTTTAATCCATACAATCTTTTCATAACCCTATGAAGTCTCAGAAGAGGAAGGAGTTATAATTAGTCAAAGATCAATTTCTTACCAAAGAAAAATGACTCGGTTTTAATGAAGATTTACATCTAATCAAACTTTACTTGTGTTTTCTTCTTTGTTTTGCAACACAAGTCCTCTCATTTTTCCAGTAAATATAACGAAAAATACCAGCAGCAATAAAAATATAAATAGATTGTTTGATTTAAAAAAAATAAACTTTCGCTCCCATCCCTTACCTTCCTCTAATATATGTTTGTCCTGTAGGCCTATAGATTAGGATGAGCTTTTCTATCCCCTCACAAATCAAGAGGAATCGTCGGTCTCTACTTTCAGCTTCGCGCAACAGATCCACTATTTTTTGGCCAACGAGCTCCGTCGGGTCTTTACGCAGCGCTGAGGCGCACCTGAGTCTGCGGAGGTTTTCATCCCTCCTGCAGTCAGACGGGGAGGGGCCAGAGCTCCGGGTGGGGCCAGCACTGCTGTTTGGAGGTGTTCGAGGTACCAAAGATAACTGAGAACACCTGTTTTATTTTCTACACGGAACAGCTCCGGTTTCCTAATTAATTAGTGAAAAAAGTTTTATTATTAGAGACCCCCATCCCTTCTAAGGACGTTTGAAATATATGATAATTCGTATTCTTACATGCTTTACTGATAAACTGATACTAATAAGATGCCCACTGATAAACATTAATTTGTCTTTTACAAAAGATCTAAATAAAAGCCACAAGATGACTTTCCTTCATTCAAAGTCACAAGGGGACACCTGTGAATTGGTTGAAATTAACATTTTAATACATTTAAAATTCGTTATGAACAACCAACTGAGAGCAGAACTGTGGGTCTAAACTGAGCTCCTCTGCTGCATTTGTCTTAAAGTATGACACAAGTTTGAAACTGGTGTTTTTATGGATCGCCCCTAAAAACCTTGGACTCTTGTGGGATCAGCCATCATTTATGTTTCAATGCACGTCAAAGCAGCAGCTGAGAGGAAACTGTTAGTTTAGCTCACTTGAAAGACCAGCTCTGCTCCAGGATGCCCTTCTGGACACGATGAATGTGCTTGGAGACAGGAAAGTTTAACCCATTGACCACAAATTGTAGCTCCGAGCTTCTGTTCCTATCACTTCACCTTTCATAGGGGTGAGCAGTAAGAAAAATATCCAGAGTAGGAAAGGAGCTAATTGAATCAAAACAGGCCTCAGCCTCCTCTTTACATGGCTGAAGCTCTCCATTAACCCCCCAAGAACCCTGAAGCTATCCGCCCCATCACGCAAAGGATTGTGGGCCATGGTACTGTATAGCTCTTTGCAGCGGCTAGGAATGTCAGGAAGTCCCTATGCTAAATTAATGGGTGCTGGGAGGAATACTGCTCCCTCATCCCAGCTCTTCTTGCTATTAGCTTCATTGGGCTGGTATTTATTATGGCAACCCCTGATGCACTTCCGCCGTGGCCTGAATGTTCTTAACGATTTGAGGTATTTGGATTGAGCCCAGGCCTGTAGGAATGATTACATTTCTTTTAGAATAGCTACATTTACACGGATACAAATAATCGGACAGAAGGATCAGATCAAAAATATTTCATGTAAACAAGTCAGACTGAAGATTCTAATCCGATTCTGTTTGATTGGAAAGAAATTTCATTCTGAAAGAGAAAGGTGATTTTTGCCAACCGCTCTGCTGATCAGCATCCATGTACTGACCTGTTCGGATCTTTGGAGTAAAATAATCTCCACTGCGTGACGTCAGTGTGACGTGTTACCGCAGTTTTTCTGAGAAATTAGACGCTCGCTCAAATGGTTGAATCTAATCAAACGCCTAGTACAGGTATACACATGACTGCATCATTTTGTTTAGTGTCCATGTACACAGAGATGTTGAGTTTTCCGATCAATCAAGGTTTAGAGGGAGGGAAATTTTGTGCGTGTAAATGTAGCTAATGTCTCCAAAGCCATGCATGAAGCAGCTGCAGAACTAATTAGCTTTTTTACTGATGGATTGCTGTTCCCTAGGTGAACAAAGAGGCGCTACCGCAGATCCTGCTCCCCAGCTGCTCTAAGGCTTAATAATCTTCACGCCCTACAGCCCCAAAAAGTTTTTACAATCATGATATTATTTGATATCGCTTATGCAGATGTTTACACTGTTTCTGATGTGCTCAGTAAGGTGTTGTACGTCACTGCCTTTATCTGCGCAAAAGTTAACAACTGTTTGCATTTTGTTCCCTCTGCTCCGGAAGTGTATTTCTACCATCATTCTTATTTGCAAAGTTTTTCCATCCTTTGGTAAAAATCCATTTTTTGCCTGTTTTTATCTTCGACCCCAAAAGATAAAAAAAAAAAATTAGAGTTAGAATTTGAAACTTAATAATATGTAAAATTTTTGCAAACTTGAATATGTTGAGTTTGTGTAACATTCTTGTTTTCTGAGTGTATTTAACTCAAAGCTTTGGATAAATCAGAATTATTTGTGTATTAATTAAGCATAACTTAATAAAAAAAAAACAACTTAACATGAAAAAGGAAGTCCCTGTGGGGATTTTCACAATAAAATCTTGTTGGCTGGCTAGTTTGCAGTGGTTGTTGCTAGCGCTGTATGAGTGAAGCTGGTGTTTAGATTTTAAATATTTCTGTGTTGCAGAGTATCAAAATGTTGATGTGATTTGGAAGTTTGATGAAATTAACATAATATTGACAGAAAATGAATGATGGAGTTTCTCTGTTTGTAAATTTAGGGTTAAAAAACTGAACATAAAACCTAAACTTTGCAACTGAAAACAAGAACTTTAAATAAGTAAAATGTTTGTATTTGGCATAATAACAATTGTGATAAATCTGAAATCTAAATGGAGAAATATAATTTAATTTAAAAAGTAATTTCTGATAAGTTGTGATTTTCTTTTATATAACTGAATTTTCTAAAAAGGTTCTAAGTATTTATTTGGGTTTACGGTGATTAAGCCGTTTGGTTAATAACTAGCGTTTCAGTATTTACTTCCTCTGTCATTTCTCTTTTAACTTTTACCTTGAACATTCTTCTTATTTTTTCATATTATTCAGTCCTTGCAAACTTTTATTTTGTCTACCTTTTCAGCCTCCTCCTTCCTGTAAGGTTTGCCAGAAATCTAAATGAATTGAATCCCATTTAAAAGCTATTTTTTCCTGCTTTACACTTGCTTTTAACTCCAGAGAACAGAATTATTAAGGCAGTCCTCACATCTTTTCCTCGTTATATTTTAATGTATTGTTACGGTTTACTCCTTTTATTGAAATGATTTATATCGTATTGTATCTGCTGTAAAATACTTTATTTGTAAATTGCTCTATAGCTATTGTGTTTGTTGAATTTCTCCACTGTTGGGCAGTAATGTCATTTGAATTGCAACAGAAAAATGTGGCACCTGGTATATGTGGATGTTTTACCCAAGACACAACCAGACCTTTAGAGATCCACTTTTCTTTTCCTGGTATGTCGTCTTTCCTTTTTCCAAGTTAAAACGAAAAAAAGTGTTTTTTTTCCTGGAGTTAAATGAATTGCTTTGAATTACAGAAGCTTAAAAAGCCATGATTTCTTCTGTGACTTAATAACAAGAAGCGTTTTTAAACTTATGAATTAGAGGATGGAAATTCAAAAATTGTTGCATCATACTGGTAGTTGGAAAACATGGAAATATGTTAGTAACTGACCTAAAAAAGAAAATGTGTAGTCTGATTTCATGCCATATATATATATATATATATATAAAACATTTTTCTTTTTAAATGGTGTATATAAACATCTGGTTTTAAACAAGATGTTTGTTCAAGGCAATTTTTTGTTACATGATAACAGCTTCCTTTAACCCAACCATTAACCGTGTCGGGACAAACAGGAAGAAATGCAGATTAAAAGGAAAAATCTGTTCACCTATTCAGATCATGTACTGCAGTTGAGACACAATGAGTTTTTACCCACAAGCATGATATTGATTTTATTACCTGTGTCACTCATAAGCGACTCTGCTCGGTTTCAGAGAACAAACGAGGACATCCATGTGAACAGGTTTGTTAATCACCCATTAGTGCCGCCTTGTCTTAGGGAGCTACGGTCAGATATGTGGAGTTTGTTTGTCTTTACGTAGATTTTCTAACGCTGGTGATAAGTGCCGGACTTCCTGGAACCAAACAATAGAATCCCATGATTTCCACATTGGTCAGGAGTCTCTGTGGAACTAAGTCCTTCATGGAGGCAGAACAAAACATCCAAACAAGAAATGAGTTTCCTGATTTTCCATCCAGACTTTGATAAAAAGAAAAAAAAAGTGTCATCTTTACACTAAAATTGTCTTTTAAAAAAAGAAAATGCACAACATGACTTATTTCATGGTTTTATTAATCAAACAAACTTTCTTGATGTCGGTTTTTATTTTCTTCATATGAAGTAAGACAAATTGTATGAAGCTAGATTTGTTTTCCAAACAGGTTTAAAAAATATAACGTAAATTTAAAGGAAAGGAAGCAAAAAAAAAAAAAACGTGATTCTTATTGTTAGGTATAGAAAACAATCACCTTCCAGAAATTATTAAAAATTCTTAACAGTATTCAGATAAAAAAATTACAGAACTTCTCAGAAATGTCATCTTGCACATTGTAATGAGTGATTAGCTTTACAGGAGGATAGAGTGCTTCCTGATTCCAGCAGTCAGTCAGTCTTCAGTGGTCTGAACATGAAGCTCAGTGATCAGTCTTCAGTTTAGCCAGATGCATGAGGAGCATGTCCCTCCTCTCCTTCCTGGCAGAAAGATGCTGCTGGTCACTGGGAATCAGCTCGCACATCTCCTGGAGAGGAAACAGGTGAAGGATGTCCGAGTGAAAGGAACACATGCAGCCATTTTGATTCACAACAGAGTTAACTGGTGGGCCTCCTGTATGGGAGGTTACAGTAGAGAGAAGGAAGTTTTGGAAAGCAAAAATAAACCAGCCAATATTTGTGTGGAAATATATATTATGAATAACGCTCAAACCTCAAAGTCAGTTTATTTTAGTTAGCAGTAGCAATGAATAAATACATTTGCAAAACTTCAGTTTGAAAAAATAAATGTTGAAAAATAATATATAGAAAAAAATTAATATAGAAAAAAATTAATGCAAAGAGTAAAGTTTTCTCAGCACCTTTTTTGTGAGGATTTTTTTCCTGGATTGCAGTTTTTTTTTTATATCGTTTTAAATACAAATCTCAATTTATAAAATGTATTCTTCTCTTGCAACAATGATGAAACCAAATTCACACCATGTTCTTAAAGCATTAAAGGAGTCCTCAGTGCAGACTACAAAAAAGGGTCAATTAATCCTTTTTCTTGGGACAGTGTGCATGATAATTTGTGTTTTCCAATGTGTGCTTACAATCACACAGGACGTGTTTTTCAAAGCAATCTGTACCATTGTTACTATTTTCCAGAAACTCTGCTTGTTTCCACCCTCCCACAGACACCGTCATACAGGACACATAGTTTATCCTGATCGTCACCGAACAAGTGACACTGCTTCTCCTGCTGCATAAGTAGTTCAAATGTTTAAACTATTTACTGCTCCAGGGCAGCCGTCTTCAACTCCAACTTTAAAAACTGCTTGTAAAAAAAAACATGTGACTGGAAAATGTGCTGTACTCAAGCAGTAACTCCTGACTTTCAACCATCCACCAGCTTTAACCATGAGGAAGGAAGCACAAACATCAGAGAACAGTACAAGTAATAATTAATTTTGACATCAATAATGGTATTATTTTAAACTCACGGGTTTCTGTAAATGAGTTAACGTGTCTCAGCTAGACCTTAAGTTACCTTGATGACGCCCTTTGCTTGCTCCCCGAAGAAGTCGGGTACCGGCCCGAAGGAATTCAGGACCCTGGTTATACCCTCCCCGTATCGTTTCATGTAGTCTTCCAAACCTGTGAGAGAAGGCAGTGCCGGGAATGAGGAGCAGATCAAGAGACAGAGGACTTTCACATGTATCATATTAATAGATTTAACACAGACATGGCGCTCAGGACAGGAGGGTGTCAGCAGCTCGCTGCAGGTTAGCATAGAGACACTGGCTTTGGTGTTTCCTGGTTCGTCAACATGAATAAGGAAGCACAGCCATGACTCAATAAGGACTGCGATTACATTTGCTATATAGAGTTCAATTCTAAAGCATTCATACATGTTGGTTTATTAAATTACAAGTAGCTGAGTTAAATGACAACGTTTTTTTATTTTAGTATCATAACAATCTGCTGTGGCCTACGTTAGTGTTCCATCTTCTATACACTGATACCTTTTGATAATAATATATCCAGAACAAACATTTTCCTTAATAAATAAGTATATTGTTGCGTTTAATTTATTTTCAGTAAATCTAACTGTTCTGTAAAGGCCTCAGCAGTTTAGGTGAAGAACATCAGAGGAGAAACAGCATCACAAAGACCAAGAAACACAGCTTCTGGTATAACTCTAAAGAAGCTGCAGTGATCATCAACTCAGAACCTCAAGCTGCAAAACTTTGAATCTCAGTCATTTTTTTTAAGTGTATTTTCCCTTGATTTGGGGAAGTAACTAAGAGAAGTTGCCCATTTATCATGTTTAAAACATGAAAAACAACTTCATTGTCTTAACTTAATATCTAATAATCTAACTCGAAGGCCAAAAATACTCATTGAATTATGAGATCATGTTTTTTCCTGCCTAGCTTTAGGTTGAATGCACCTTTTGTTTTAGATAAGATTTTGCAATCTAGCTAGCAAGAAGCCATTTCGCAAATAAACAAAAATTTCATTTGGAGTTTGTCACAAAACACACAAAGGAAAGAGTTAATGTGGAGAAAACTGCTCTGGTCCAAATTTCAGCGTCATGGAGCTACATACAACACATTCACAGAGGATGCATCTAACACCAGTCCTACACTGGAAAAACACAAGAGATAACTAAGTGAATTTTTATTAAAATAAGTTGATTTTCTCTTGATTTGAGGAGACAAGTAACACAATTTCAAATGGATTAGGTGTTTTACATTTAACTTAGGAAAACACAACTCCATTATCTTTTTAAAGTAAATAATAATAACTAATTGTTTCATTTTAAGGGTAAAAATAAATATTGAACTGGAAGATCATCTTATTTACCAGTTTAAAGTTTAAGCAAATATGCCAATTTTAATAAATACTACTTATTCTACATATTTTTTGCTGTGTAAAGTGGCATTGGCTAATGCTGTGTGGATTATGTTCTTTAAGGGAGACTTGTCTGAGTTTAAGGACCGAGGATGAGAGTCAGGTACTGGGTAATCCTGGAAAGGAGGACGACTGAGACAGAGGCTAAAATGATCCATTAAACAGGAGAACAACAATAAACAGAGTAGAAGGATTTAGATCTAAGCCGAATACTGGGCAGAGACCTGAAACTTGATATTAATGTTGTTGTTTTTTTTCTCAATCTGATGGAGCTTTGTGGTAAAAAAAATCTCTGTGTTTTGATGTGAAAAAAGCTGGTAGAGAAAATTAATTTCATTGGAGTAAAAGGTGGGTCTAAAAAATATTGACCCAGTGCTGAAATGCATTTACACGCCACACTTTTCAGATTTTCGAGCCTATTTTCCCTCTTATAAAACGGAGGACCTTTGTGTTTGTCTATCACATAGAATATCCATGACATACACAGAGGTTTTTTATTGAAATGTGACAAAATGTGAAAATTAAGGTGTATAAATACCGAAGCGAAGAAGTTTATAAAATCTGTTTTTAAAAAGCAAAGAATCAAATGGGATTGAAGAAACCCGGCAGTGCAGATTCCTCATCATATGTGTCATGGCGACCAAAACAGGCTGAAACCAGACATTTGCTCCCTTTTTTCTAGATATTTCAACATCTATCCAGGAGTCTTTGTCTATTCTGGAGGCTTGCAATTGAACAACCTAGTTCAGAAACTGCTAATTTTATTTGTACAGAGGCCCTTCCTCTTTAGTTCCAAATCATCGACCTGCCTGCTCCCCTCTAGTTAAATATCGTCTATTAATCATCTATTGTTTGGTGTAAAATTGATTTTCTTAGTCACCTGATGACACCGCTAGTTGAACATGCTGGGAAGCTGAAACCAGAACCCTCCTCCTCAGGTCAGTGTCCTTTTTGACAAAGACAGAGTCCTTCATCTCTCTTCCAAACCATCTGTCAAGATCTGAACATGTGTAATTGAAAAAATTTTCCTTTGCTCTTAAGATGCCAAACGATGTGTTTATGGTTTATGCAGTTGCTGTTTAGTTTCTCTGATGAAGAAGTCAGAGCAATCCACTCCTCCTGAGATTGTTTTTTGCATTTTCAATTCACTATTTTTTTAATTTTTCTCCTTGTTCTCAGTGTTTCAAGCTGTTCTGTTGCTTCTGCCTGATTTTACAAACGATTAATCATACTTAAGCTAACAAAAGCTGTCAAAGGTTCAATGTTAAAGGACTATTCAACATCAATAATAACTCCAAGGTGTCCATTCATCTTATTTTAACCTTTAGAAAGATTTAATGGAGTCATTTGTTCATTTATTAATCTTTAATAATGGTATAATGTTGAAAGCAGGACACATTTTGGCTAATCAACAATTTAAAGGGCGATCAAACAAAGAGTTAAATATTAATAGGTGTGGGATTTGCCTCTGTTCTCCTAGGAGACCTAGTAGAAGGTGAAAAATGGGTTATACATTTAATGGAATAATAACGTACAGCGCTTATAAACCCAGAAAATTGATCAAAACTGCACTGCTGTAAGCACTTATCATTTTGATCTGACTCAAAATACCGCAAACAGAGTAGATAATGCGAAATGTTTCAGCCCGCTTGTCTAAACATCTTCAGAGCTGCAAGATCTCTACAGGCTTTGGAACAATGACAATAAGGTAAAAAAATTATCGATAAGAGGGCCGACGGTGTCGTCTGTTTACATTCTCTGATAAGGAATGCTGTAGGACAGGACACCCCGTTTAAACTATTGAAAAAAAAAAACCCTGAGGGGAAATCTGGGGACAAACAGAGAAGCAAGCATCCAAACTGCTTCATGCCAGTTCCTTAATAACCTAAAGCAGCCACAAGCACTCAGTTTCACAATAGATAGATAGACGGGGATAATCTTTTAGGTTATTGCTCCATTTTTTGCAAAAGCTTTATTTCTACAATATGAAGACAGTACAATTTCAGAACTGCAATAATTTATGTCCTCATCCTAAACCCTGACTGTGTGCAATGTGCTGCAACCTGGACTAACTAAACATAGCACTGCAGTGTGATAAGTACCATTTACAGTCAGCTAAACATCTCACACAGGTGAGAGACGAGTGCACCACACCAGTAAAATCCATAGCTATGGTTAACTTCTATCCTATTACATGTTTTTTGTGGTTTGACAAGAGATTGAAAAACATACAACCTTGCAGAGATTTCTACAACATATATCCTATCTGGTACCAATGTTTAAGACCACAAATCCCTATAAACTAATCGCCACACGCATTCAATGTTTTTAGGGACACAGTTTCAATACCATGAGGCCCCAGTATATCCCAAGCACTGCAAGCTCCTTCTCTGCTCTCTCTTGCTTTTTATGCTCCTGTAGATTTCTCCTACACACGGGTGGACCTCTCATGTCAACCTTAGTCATCAACCAGAGAAATAAAATGCCAGTGATTGGCTAATTTTCAGGAAATCCAGCCTCTTGAGACAGAGCTGTTTTCTAGCTAGTTGCAGCTAGTGATGTTAGCAAAGCATCTTCAGGCTAATAGCTGTTCTCTTTAAAAGTAGAATTTGGTCTTCATATCTAACAACAATCTCTGTCACTAACTTCCAGTTTGTGAACCCAATCCTGGACACAAAATTACAAAAGTGCTGAAAGGTAGCCATAAAATGAAATAGAAATTTATGTGTTCAACTATAAACTAAGTTCATTCTAGCCTTGTTTTCCTTAATATAAACACTTAAGCTAACATTAGCTTAGCTCCTACAAAATTAACATTTAGCATTTCAGAGCATATGACTGTGATAAAGTTATTTAATGATGGTTTAACTTAATCAATTTTAACACTCAAAAAGAGCAGGTATTAGCCTAAAGATGCTTTGCTAACGTTACTAGCCACAATTAGATGGAAAACAGTGCTGTCTCAAGAAGCGGGATTTGCTGAAAAGCAACACTCAAAATGATAAAAAAAATGACTTGAGTGCGCTGAAACAGATCGAGCAGTAGGCGTATAAAAAGCAAATCATAATAGTAAAGAAGAAGCACGCACTCATATTTATATTCTATTAGCTGCTGGACTTTTTAACAACAATTAAAAAAAAAAAAAAAACAATTACTGCTCCCAACAAACTTAGTTACAGTTTTCATCTCTGCTTTTATCTGATGGTTTTTCACTCTTCTTCTCAGTAGTTTGATGTTGATTTTTTTATGCAAAATTACAACAGCTATGTCTTGTAACTTTTTAATTCATCCTATTCTGGTACATATTATTTGATCTCAGTATACTGTTTTTGATAATTGCAAAGCATTTTTTCCTCTTGAACACCTTTTTCACTTTCTTTTTTGTACGCCGTGCATATTTTAGATGTTTATCTGCTTCAACACATCTGATTTAGATGATTGCAATTCAGCAAAGCCTCTTACTCTGCTATCAACTGTCAACAGGTGTGTGAAAGCTGGGAAACATCCAAGACATGCAGGGCAGTGTGCCTTGAGGTCCAGGGCTGAAAAACTACATAAGAAAAGGGAATTTTATGTTGTTAAGATATTATCATAGATTGTAGAATTATTTTGCTTTATTATAAAGATAATAGAATTGATTAAGCCTTTTTTATAATTTTACAATGAAAATTCCGAAAACTGCAGTTTATATATTCAGAGGTGCACCCCTAACACCAGCAGCTCATAATGTTCAGTCCATCAATTGAAAATGGAAAGAGACAACAGTAAAACTGCCAACTGTTCTTGAAATGAGTGTATTTCCCCTTGTTTTGAGCAGGTAAGTAATATAATTTGCAAATGAACTAACATGATTTACATTTAGAAATAAGAAACAAACAATTCAGTTATTTTATTTCAGAGGTATACATTCCAGTTAACTTAATATAAGGACAAAATACAGATTCAATTGGCAGATTATCATATTTACCTGCTTAAATTAAGCAAAAATACACACATTTTATGAAATATTTATTTGTCTTTAGATAATTTTTTGCAGTGTTCTAAAAAGGAACATCCATCAAAACTATGCTATGGGATGGATTTTCTTCAGCCAAACAGGGAAGCTGGTAAAAGTTTACCTTCCAGCAGAATAACAGCACTAAGTATCTAACCAGAGCAACAGATACAGTTCAGATCGAAGCCTGTTCATATTCTAAAAAGGCCTAGTCAAAGCCCAGACAGATATCCAAATGTGAACCACTGGTATGACATGAACAATTTATGCCCAAAACATGCTCTTGTTCAAATCACACTAAACTGCAGCTGTTTGTCAAGGAAACTTTTAGGGGCATCTATAAATCTGGCAGAGCAATGACCCAAAAAGGTTCTTCTATCATGCATTCATTTAGTGATTAACAGCAGGTTGAAAAGCATGCAGTATTTACCTTTCCCTAATGATTATGCACCACTTTGGACAGTGTGACATTTTGTTCTGTTGGGTTTTAAAATTTGAAAGGTCATTACTAAAACATGTAACCCTGTTGCTTTTTTCCCCCCAAGGACTGAGGCTGTATCAGACGGGTGCTAACTGTGGTTACAATGTTCTCTTCTGATTAACTTGTTGCCAACACTTTTATCAGGCCTTTTGTCTTATGCAGCTGCTTCTCTGCAGCCCAGGACCTGTAGGAAAAGTGGGTCACACTGGCTTTGTGTTTCTAAAAGCCTCTAAAAGGAGTTTAGAGACTTCCTTAAGATCTATAATCAGGACCTTTTAGTGGGATATTCCTTTACAGAACAATGTTCTGCTGTGTGGGTTAATGGTTTACAAAAGCATCCAGGTAAGGTAGAAGAGACAGAGAGCCTGAGTGCTAAGGTATCTGATTGGAAGGATCTAAGGACTTGAAATACAGAACAGGAGTTGGTCCAAACAATCTTTTGAGAACACGATCAGACTGCTGCTTCCTGAAAAGAGAAAAAAAATCCATCCAGCACTGTAGCAACACGAAGAGTTGGCACCTGGTTTGAAGGCTGTGATGAGAGCTGTGTGAGTTTTAGATTACTGGTGTGAGGGAGGGCATTCAGCTTCTCATCAAAAGGCGGCTTTGTTCAGCCAGACTGTACTTTATCTGTGTGTATGTGTGGACTCAGTCAGGGATAGTCTCTGGGTTTCACACTCCCCTTTGATATTCTCCATCGGCATGAGGTTTCGATCGTGTTGTGGCGCGTACGCCGCACCATCGTGGCATTGGATGGTACATACATGTGGGTCATGTCCCTGATGTTACATGAATTCCTTGCCAAAAGATGTGGCCTATACCTTTTAGCATGTTCGAAAATCCAGTTTAATTGAATGAAACATGGGAAAATTCAACCATTTAAAAGCAACATCATTGGTTAATCACACACAGTATCTGAAGCTAAAGAGGCAAACATTACCTTCAGGGGCGTTCAGGTGCATCGTTTCCATGGGACCAATAAAGGCGTAACGCATTCCCAGCCCCTCTGACATCACTAGGTCGATATCCTTCACTGATATAACACCGTCCTGTCAGATTAAAGGAAAAACAAATGTATTTAGTGAGAACTTTTTCAAATGGTTTCAATCCCCGTCTAAAGGTTTTTCTTTTTTCGAATTTTGTTATACTACGTCAACCTACAGTGTCTTTTGTGGGGATTCGATGCCATAGACCAACACAAAGTAGTACATATGTCAATTATCTTTTTCCTAAAGCTCAGTCAGGCAGAAAATCCAGGTTCTCATTCAGACATTAACATACTTTGGTCTAAACTGGTCTATTGTTGCTCTGGTTTTATCTTTTATCTTTATCTTTATCTTTTTTATCTTTTATAGCCACAGTGTATCTTTTATAGCCACAGTGTTAGATATTTTTATTATTTTATTTATCCTATATCATATGTTATATGTTTCATTATAT